>JAOBBB020114615.1:0-13083 GCA_025331005.2 Zoanthus gigantus
CGCGACATGAAGAAAAAAGAAAAAAGAAAAAGAAATCGAACCCAAACGTTGACTCGTGGTACCACGAGTAAAAAGAGCATATCGCTTCTCATCAAACTGTGACGTATTACTCGTGCCAATAGGCAACGAGTATTGGAAGTATTGGCTTCGTTTTTTTTTTTGTGTGTGTGTGTGTGTGTGTGTGTGTGTGTGTCACGCATATACAACACATGCGCAAATTTGCGTCACCAGTGTCTTGGGTTTCAGCCAGGAATTGATAACGAAATGTGAGTGAGTATAACTCGTAACAAAATACAAACTTTAAAAAGCATTTCAAGGCCTCAAAGCTCTCGAAAACATAAAATGTACAAGTTTTGTCGTGTCAAGTAAAAAAGTTCTCTGTTGTCTTCTGGGCCTTTTAATGTCAATTTCTCAATGGGTGTAGATGGTATGTACTTGATATTTTTTCATTTCACTTGCAGTGTTCAAGTTAAAATTTATGAATTTCAGTTTCTAGGAGCGAACACAATTTTAATAAACAATAGAGATATGCACTGAACGCAAATACGAACAGTTATATAGGAACGTTTTTCCAAGCACGATCCAGATGTGGAACAGCCCCACTCCAGAAATCCTAGACAGGGCAACTTTATCCAATTTTAGACTTTCCCTTAGCAATTCTTATTAGTGACATTGTTGTTTTAAACTGTTGCATGCTGTTGTAAATAGTTCTGCACTGCACATTTTATAACTTTATTTGCACTAGCACGTCACATATCCGCGTAATGGCTACCACCTTTGCGGATTAAAAATGTAAAATCAAAAGTATAGTAATGATGCAAAACTGATTTATATTTCTTCAGCAACAAATTTATCATCGTTTATGAATTATGTTTGTAATTTGCAACAACCGACTTGATTAATGCTATGTAGCTTCTTGTTTTTTTGACTGGAGAATGCGATAAACTGAGATATTTCTGAACATAAGTAAACAATCTCGTAATGAGAAAACTGGCCGAATTGTTATGTCTTTTAAAAACCTATCAGACTCGCTGGCTGCAGACTGAAGACTTTGTTTAAATTTCACGTATTACGTCTGATTCACTGAAATTATATACTCTTTCACGCCATGGACACCATGAAAGCCCTGTTGGTACATTATACAGTGTGCTCAGCAGGTTGTCTCGCAACGCATTGCAGCAACTTGAAACGCTATTGCACGTTTTATCACCCCTTCAGCAACTTTTCTAGCAGTTTTTTAAACAATTTCACTTAGATGGCATGCACAGAGCTTATTTTCGTTTATTTTACCGACCGCGGTGAATTTCGCGCTAAATTTTTTTCTCTAGCTTACCCCGGAAAAGATATATTATAAGTTGCTAAGAAGATTGCAAAGTGAAACGTCGAATTTTCGCGTTCATGGTTATTCTTAATACTCTTACAAAATCTTTGTTATTAAGAGATTATAATGGTTGTAAAGTGTTTTTATAAATGCGTAGATTAAAAATTAATGGTATTACTAATAGGTTATTGTCAGTAAGATAAGAGCGACTTGCCAGCTTAGTGCAGAAATTTGTTAAGGTGTTATAAAAAAGTTATGAACGCTTTGGAAAAGCAGTTAACGATTTCATTAACAAAAACGTTGATTCTTATAATGTCTGAGTTTGTGAACAACTGTGCTTCATTATGAGTTGAACAAAGCTCTTTAAAACCTATCTATAAAACTTGTACTTTATTGTTTGTTCAAAATAAACTTGACGTTTAGGTAACTACAATTGGTCAATCATATTTTTGCTGCAGCTGTGAGGTCTGTCAAGCTGTTGAACGGAGACGGCAGTTCTAATCAATAGGGCCATTTATTCGGGAGAAATAAGACTCGCTTATGTAAGACCCGTCTTAAATAAGACGCGAACTGCTCGTATAAATTGAACAAAACAAGCGTTCGCGTCTCATTTTAGACATAACTTACATGAAATGCGTCTTATCTTAGAACAGAATTTTGGGCTAGTATGTCCTCTTACATAAGACGTGAACGATAACTGCGCATGTATCAAAAATAAGACTTGAACCATTTTTACAAGATGTTCGCATCTTAATGTAAGACGCGAACGTATAAATGGTACAGTTCGTGTCCTATTTAAGACAGGTCTTATTTTCTCCCGTATAAATGACCCAAATGAAAAGTTAGATAGCAAGTAAGGTTATAGGCGCGCAAGAACCCTGGGTAGATTTTTGCTTGTTTATCCAGGATCCCTTACGCAGCACGTTGCTGACGTCAATAAGGGCGAGCACATGTGGGTCTTAAGGAGAGAATGGATGGTGTTTACTCATGCCGTGTAAGATAATTCAAGAGTTCAAAACAATAACTGACTATACAGCAACAGTAATCATACCGTATCGGTAGGCCTAGTATCATGGTCAGTAAATACCCGAGATTAACTGTACCGTGTAAGATAATTCAAGAGTTCAAAACAAATGACTATAGAGCGACATCAATTATAACGAATCGGTAGGTTAGTTTACAAAACCTTGTTTTTAAATAAGACTAGATGCTCTAAAAGCGTGTAGTCGGGCCACAATACAAGGTCAATAGAATGAATGGAAGGTTAATAGTTCCAGGAGAAATTAAAACACCAAATGTGATAGATAAGTTTGCATATGCATCATGGGAGCATGACTGTAATTATAAATATTCATTAAATGTTCCACCTCGATTATTGCGAGGTCTTACACTAAGTAATTGACCAAAGGACCATGTGATGACTGTGACAAAGTAATATGGGTAATTTGATTGAACATGTGACTTTTGGGCTTCCTGTGCATTTTTCGGGAAAATTTGCGAGGTCTTACACTAAGTAATTGACCAAACGCGACGTGACAGATAAATAGCTAGATTGGCAAAAAGGTAAAACTAAAGTCGGGCTGCTGCGCGTAGCCCGACTAACAATTATTTAACCAATGTAAATGGTTTTAATGATTTCGTAAATTCAGTAAACAAAGGTACAAACTAAATTGAAATCATCGTTTTACCCACGAAAACTAAGAAGTTTTCAGCAGCTGTTATTTTGTAACTCAATTTGTTAGAGTGTTTTGCATACCAGTATCGCAGACTGCATGTATTTGAACTCTGCTACTGTAAAATCCAATATTTCAGGCTCTTGCATTAATTTGTTGCGTTTTCAACAATACCAAGATTGCAACATAATGTTGCAACCGAATTATTATGCTCTTTTTGTTTCTTTCATTTACAGAAGACGTCGACAAATGTAGAAACCTTGAAATTTTCAGACAAATTGTTGATGGAGTTCAGTATATACACTCTCAAGGCTTGATGCATAGAGATCTCAAGGTAAAACAATCAAGTATCAATCACTCGAAACTTCAGATCAGCTCTCAGAATCCTTCCTCAGCTGTTTGTGTGTTAAGATAAAGTTTTCACTGGCCTTGTAAACATTCTCACGTAAATTTTGCTTTAGGTAAAATCACCACATTAAACGGTAGTGTTTACGAATGTATTTTTGCATTCCAGCCGCGAAATATTTTTCTGCAGAACAATGGTACTCGTAATGGGGAATCAGAGAAAAATTCTCAGCTCCAGGTGAAAATTGGAGACTTCGGCCTTGCACGGAAGGAGGTTGTTATGAGTCCTGGGGAGAGCAGTCCTCTGGTTAGCTTAATCGAGCCACTGACGCCACTGTTTCCAACGGGTAGGTCAAGAAGTCCTGGATCATCATGACACGTACCAACAAGCTTAAACTATGTATCTTTTAGCCTTTTAGTCTTTATGTCTCCAAGTGATTTGTTCAAAGGAAAGATTTTCCTCAACTGAAATGTCAGTTTTAAGGTTTTATTGGATAACTGACTTATCAGGTTTTTCCTGCTGCCATAATTTTATTTTCTAGCCTTAAAGCAAATCTGATTTTGTATTTGCCATAAAGGCTAATATTCCCAAGAAAATACTGAAAGTCGGATTAAGCTGAACAAATCCATCCCAGGATTCTAACCTTGGTATGCAGCGGTGAAAAGCTTGAATTATGACGGTTGCGCCAAACAAACTCTCAGGCTTGTTAACTTACTTACTGTTAAATCTAAGAAAGATTCTTACCTAACTGTTCCCCTCCAACCCAGTCCTAGGTTAATCCCGTATTCTACCATCTACGTGTTATGTTTCAGCTGCAACCAAGGACCTGCCTACAGTTGGTGTGGGAACATGTACTTACGCCTCTCCAGAACAGCTTAGAGACAACGTGTATGATAACAAGGTTAGTAATAAATTGTTATTGGTAACTTTATATATATATATCTGTAAGTCCTTTTTCAAGTTCCTTGCTAAAAATTTTGGTTGCAGTCTTGTTGAATACTCGGATAGACGGACAGACAGAAAGACAGGAAGACAGACCTATTAAAACATACCTATGTTATCGACCTTTTCCTCTTAGGGGCGTTTCAGTATAAAATGTACACCAGAGACGCTATAATACACTAGTTTTCTATCATTGTGTATCTCCGTACTACATGTAATCTGCTGGGAGCTAACTTGTATGGAATAGTTTTCTTTTGGAGGAAGTTGAAAGGCTTTTGTTATCAACTTTAAACCTAAGTAAAGATATTTACCATCTCCTGGGGCATTTGGCTTAATTGTAAAATGATTGAGCACCATCTCTTAGGGGCATGTGGCTTGTAAAAGGATTGAGTACCATCTCCACAGGTCGCTTGGCTTGTAAATGGTTTGAGCACCATCTCCTAGGGGCACTTGGCTTGTAAAAGGATTGAGCACCATCTCCTAGGGGCATGTGATTTGTAAAAGGATTGAGCACCATCTCCTAGGGGCATGTGATTTGTAAAAGGATTAAGCTTACTTTAGCCTTGTTTTTTCTCAGGCTGACATTTACAGCTTAGGAATCATCATGTTTGAGATGTTTTGTCCCTTTACAACGGAAATGGAGCGAGTGAAATGCATAAAGGATCTGCGACAGGGTACCGTGCCTCCAGAGTTTGCCGCTCGGTGGCCAGAAGAGGTGAGAAACTAAAAGTAGCGAGGTTGATAATGATGATCATGGTGATAGTAAGGGGAAACCATTTTTTATTACAAAAATGACGTTTTTATGATTATTTAGTAATGTGAAAACGATCTTGGTGTTGATGATGACGATAACAAGAAAGACAGAGGTGATGATGAAATAGATTGCAAGTAAAAACATGATTGTGTAATAAAAATAATGAAATCATGTTAGTGATGATGATAACGAGAAAGACACTGATGATGATAAAAGTGTTACTAATTGAAAGCATAATGAGGTAATTAATGTTGGTAGCGGGGTTAGTTTCGATGAGGATAACAGGCGCAACTGCAATGATTAAATAACTGATAATAGTTATGATCTATGATTATGATGATTTAGAAAACAATCCTGAAATAACGCGTGCTATGATTGGCTACAAATCTATTTTATATAACTGAACATAAATCACGGAATGACGTCACATAACTCAAGAGAAGTTTTTCAGAAGGATGAAAGTGAAGTTATTTTGTAAAAGGAATAAAACAGTATCGTTTTTGTTTCTAGATAATAATAAAAAATACTATGACATGTAGAACACTCGAAAAGTAGAAAAAAAACTCTTAAAACTTTTCTCGTGTTCTCTACGTCATAGTGTTTTATGTTATTGTCTAGAAACACAAGCGATGCTGTTTTATTCCCTTAGTAATAAGATTGATGGTGCTTTGATGGCCACCAGGGTGACAGAAACAAGTGACATAATAATAGCAAAATTGATTTTAGATAGTTGAAATTGATTGGCGTGTTTTAAAACTTCCCGGCGAATTTGGCTTTCTTGACTGTTGAGGTAGCACAAAAAACGATAAAAATGCTGATTTAAAAAGAAATTACAAATTTGAAACTGCTTCTGATCAAACAAAAAAAATGTTGCATTCTCTTTCGCCTTAGAACGAAATAGAAGATTGGTGATTTTTCTCCATTCCCTAGACAAACTACAGACTTATAAGAATACCGATACAGTAAACAAAGGTTGAAGTGGAGAAAGGCGAGTGTGAATACGAAGAAAATACAAGTTACAAGTGGCATGTTCCACGTTGGAAAATAATCCAGAAATAATGCGCGTCCTGTTTGGCTACAAATCTATTTTATACAGTTTAACATAAATCACGGAATAACGTCACATAAATCAAGAGAACTTTTTCAGAAGGATAAAAGTGAAGTTATTTTCTAAAAGGAATAATAAAACAGTATCGCATGTGTTTCTAGACAATAATATAAAACGCTAGGACGTGTAGAACACTCGAATAGCAAATAATATTGACTAGAAACGCGCGATGCTGTACAACCACTGGCGGGAAAATAGCCCGCGCGTGCACGTCGTGGCGGGAAGGCAGAGTGGAATACTACCCGTTGCATATTACCCGTTGTATACCGCAGAATATGCAACGGCTTTCATGGCTTTTCATTGGCTATATTTTTTTTAGCATGGGATAAAGTAGTTTTATGTAATAAAGTTGTAATTCGTTAATTATTTTTTTAGGCATCGCTCATTTTGGAAATGGTGGCAGAAGACCCAGCAAAGCGGCCCTCTGCAGAGAAAATTTTAGAAATGGAAGGACTGTGCTGTGGGAATGAGGTCAGTTGTTAAAAAGAGTCATGTAAACATGTAATCGTCATACTCTTTATTTATTTTGAAAGCTTAGGTTTTCGAGCGTTTACCTTTTATTCCTTTTATTCAAATAAAATGTTTCGTTACGACTCTAAAAGCTTCTAATTTGTTCAATTTTTTGTTAGATAACTAAGCAGCTGAACGAGAAGGTTCAAGCACAAGCGATGGAGATATGCGAACTTCAGCAAAAACTGGTAGAGAAAGACGAAGATCTAGAAGTACTTACACGTGAAGTCGATAAATTAAAACAAGAATTAAATGAGCGAGATGAGTTGGTTAACGAGCTTCTCTCCCGCTCTAAGTTTTGTCACTTGTGTTCCAATGACCGGAGTTGTAAAATGGAAATCTCTGATGATGGATAATGGTGATGTTTGTTTAACTTTAGTGGAAATACAACCATGCTATCAGTCCATCGATGGGTGAGATCCACTGCTTTCAGACTGATCCATGAAGACTTACGATTAGATAATTCATTGAGAAAGCCAAGGTCGGAAACTAAAACAATCTGACAGTGTTGAGTTAAAACAACATTGTTTTTACCTTAATATCAGAGGATCGTCTCATAAGCTAATCTGGTACCAGGGGCGAAGCCAGGGGGGGGGGGGAATTTCCTGGTGTTCCGGGACGCCTCTCTAACACCTTGCTCCTTCACTGTGTCAGTTTTTAGAGGAACGTTCCTGCGATGTTTATCACGTACACTGACCAAGGTGCTTTTGGTGATTTGGAACTCCCTCGCTTAAAAATGCTGGCTATGCGCCTGAGTTCGAGGGAACACAGAATTTATGTTGTTGGAGTTTGCTCACTTCACAAGGTGTTTGAATCTAGAAGCCAACCAAGGAACCTAGAAGTTATCCTCCCGGAAACCAGCTAAAGAGTTCAAAATATCAATCAAATAATCCAATTATCAACAAGTTATTTAGGAATCATTCAAAAATTTAAGTCATCCAAAGAATTCAGATATGGGCCAGAGAACCTACAATAATCCACATTTCAGAGGATGTTAGTTCGGTATCCAAGAACCACTTTGTACTGCCTTACATGTGTAAATAGTAGTTAAGCGAAGACTTATTTTTAGAAAAGGGGCGTTATTTATTTTAAAACTGCAAAAATTTGATTAGGAGCTTTCGGGTTTAACTTTTAAACCTTCGTCTCTTGTTCGACATTTTTTAAAACTTGCCATCTTCTTTACCAACAGCAAGTAACAGCAATTATTCGCGTACGTTAAATGAATAACAAATGAAACATACTTAAGTTATTTATAATCATAGACATTAACCTAAAAGGTGAAACTGGGCCTGTTTTAACGTATTTCTTTTAGCACCTGGGGAAGACCTTTTCCACGAATTAAATATTCCTTTGCATGCATTCGAATTTACCCACCCAGCCTTGTATTGGGTAACATCTTTTGATTTTAAAGCTCATAAACGAGGCTTGCCGGGCAACTTTGAATGGAGACAAAAGAATAATTTATACCGTAAAATATGATAGTAAAATGTAAATACTTTGCAAAACAGATTTGTACTTTTTATAGTGGGTCACATGACGATTGATGAATATTGTAAATAATTTGTTTTTAGTAGAATTTCACTTCGTATTTCACTTGTACTCTCGTATTGTAGAGTTGTGCCGTTGAGCCTGATGGGATTTGTACGAACTCCAAGCCAACGTAGTAGAAGTTATTGGTAGTTTGTGATTATTTTGAAAATGGTTGAAGTGTCAGAGGTTTGCTTGCTTCCATGTCTTTATTGCATTCGGTTTTACTACTTTGCAGTTACTAAATGCGCTTCAAGTAAACGTGAAGCAAAGAAATCTATAAAAAGAAAGTTGTAAATATACAAATGGTAAAAATGTTTATAAAAACAAACGTTTTTCTTGGGTCATCATCAGGTTAAAATTATTCTAAGCTAAACAGAGAACTAAATATTTATAGGTTGACAGGCTATTGTTCATGTAATTCCCATAGGGAAGAGAGAGAGTGTGAAGGTTTGAAATTGTTTATTAAGTGCGGGACGGTATTTGGTTATTAGGAGAGCTTCAGTGGTTCGGCGTAGGGACCAAGAGTGGGCAAAAGCAATAGTTTTGGATTCCGCTGCGAAGGAATTTGCGCTAAGAATAAAAGAAGCTATTCATATCAAGCGTGAGAAGTCCAGTTTAAATAGCCAAGTAGAGCATATTAATTTTAAGCTTTCTTATATAATACTATTGTTAGTTTGTTTTGTTTTCTGAATGCTAATTTTTTCAACCATACATATTCGCTTACTTGCGTAGTTGCATTGACGATGGCAGCGAGTACTGCCAAAACTTGTTGACAATAAAAAGAGTCATGATTTTTATCAAGTTTATATATAAATTGAAAGGAATGAAAACATGTGTTGCTTCAAAAGCTATTTCAACCAAACTTTGCTGAAAAATAAAAGACGCATTACATAGCTAAAATATGCCCAGTTCATTTTCAAGATGAAATGACGAGGCCATTTTTAAACGTCAGTCTAGTGCTTTAAAACTGCAAAGCCAAAAACTTTCCATTTAGCCGATGTTGGCATAAAGTGAATAGTGAGAACAGTAAATCAACTGCTCCCCTGCACCATGGCTTTTTTGTAAGCATCCAGTAGATGACCTTTAATGAAAAAGCATCCAAAAGATTGCGGAACGAGTTTTTTTTTCCCCTGGTGCCATTTCAGAGAATTGCTTCGCGCAGCTTCAAATTGCACCACTGATTCTGCCCTTCAACAAAGCTACTTTAACAACTGTCTTTTTCTTTAGCGGGATTTAAAATTCGATTAAAATTTAATATTGTTAAGGTATTTTAAGAAAATACACAACACTTTTGAGTTTAAACACAGACATGTTTCGGCATTTGCATATGCCATCTTCAGTGTGAAGAAGTTGATACAACAGTGACAGTATTTAAGTGCACTAGTAACAATAGTTATAGAATTAATACAATAAAGGAGTTACAAAGAAAGTTTCTTAAAGTATTTGTCAAATTGCTGCTACTCAGACCTTTTGTTAAGGTATTGTTTTTTTAAAGTGTCCTTGTTACTCGTGGTACCACGAGTCAAGGTTTGGGTTCGATTTCTTTTTCTTTTTTCTTTTTTTTTCATGTCGCGATTGGCGATTCGGTCCAGTGACTGCCATTTGGGATTTGTCCCCGGTCCCACGCGTACCACGAGTAAAGGCTTAATGAGCCTCTTGTTACAATTAGGACCAAGTATTGTTACATTTAGGATCAAGTGTTGTCACATTTAGGACCTTTGTTACAATTAGGACCAAGTATTGTAGTTATATTTAGGAACTTTGTTACAATTAGGACCAAGTATTGTTATATTTAGGAACTTTGTTACAATTAGGACCAAGTGTTGTTACATTTACTTTGTTACATTAACACCAAGTATTGTTACATTTAGGACCAGACTCATTTCACGAAAAACCTGTGTTGCTTTAGCTTCACCACGATTTAGGGACATTATTATGACTTATGTGTGCTCAACCGAGTTTAAACTTTAAGAACAAAACTTGGATTACAACAGTGGTTTTCATTTGGGCTTTAAATAAAATACACAAATAAAAAGTACATATAAAATAGAATTAGCTGATAATTTGAAACCATTAAACGCAAACACGGTAATTCTAGATATAATTAGGTATTTTATTATTTCTAAGAAGATAAGCTTCTTGGATACCTTGAAACTCTTCATATTCTAACCACAACTGGAAACTGCGTGAACCTCGAATTGTTGAACTTTCATTATCAGAACAATTGTCCAGTAACACTCTGTTAACTGATGCAATACAATCACTGATTGCACATGCAGCAATACGTGAAGGACCAACTCTTGGTCCTCGATGCTACTCCAAAACCGTTCAATTTTTATCCACTATGTAACATTTTTTTACTATTAAGAAGTCTGTTTGGTTTTTAGTGGATTGCGTATTTATGTTACATTTCTCAGCTGGTTCTCGTCGGTTGTTAAAACAAATAAGACAAACTATCGCGTGAACCTCTCCAACTCTATGGAGCATTGCATGCATAGCTGCATTTTATTATTACTTCAAAAGTTAACAAGAACACAAATAATGCTTCTTATAAAAGGAGCTATTGACCATGAAAGAAGTGGGAGGAGTAATTGTACAAAAATGAATTGCATGACAGACGACCTGATTCAACAAAGCGTCACTTCCTTTCTGAGCTACAGTGAACGCCATATCATGTGCGAAGTGTGTCGAATATTGGCAATAAGTAAAAATTTAAAGCTTTGAAGTTGTCACGAGCAGGAGGTCTTACATGACACAAAATCCTAAAAAGCTGAAATAAAACACAGTACAACTATTCTTCCTACACAACCACTCAACCGTGTATAAAAGTCTATGACCAAGCGAAGTGCTAAAATAGTTCTCTTAAGTATACAACGACACAAACTAGATGCTTTGATAAAATGAATCAGGGATTTCACATCAGTTTTTATCAAACCGAACTCTTAAGCTTTTTGATTGCTTCAAGTTTGTCAGCAGCCACAAATAATTTTCTTTCGAAAAATATGCTAAGCTGTGCTGCCCAATAGGAGAATGGGTCTTGTTCCTGGGTGGGTGATTGTTTACAGTTGTCTACGTCATCCTCTTCTTGGCTGCCCTTACGCATGCTTGCATTCAGTTGGGACTCATCTGTTGACAACAGTCTCAATATTAACATTTACTATGAATATCACTTGTTAATAACCTGTTGCAGGTGTTGATAGATCTACAAATTGGATTGAATGTGTGACCGCACCCCACCCGCGTCCCTCTCATAACACTTTATGGCCCATTAGGCCAGGGCAATGTAGTTTCCGAAGCACAGATTTTCTTCAAAATTTAAAGGGTCGGTTGATAGGGAAAAAAGCTAAAAGAAAAAATCCCCAGTTTCCTGATACCTAAACAAGCGGCATCTGGTAACTAGCTGGGAGTGCAAAAAATCTTGGGATCATTTGGAGGGACACAATGTAAACAAAGAAGATAAAGAACAGAGAAGAGTAAAAACTACTCCCACTTCAAAACGTGGTCATGACACAAGATGGCAGAAATTTCTACAGTTACAAAGTACCGAAAAAGGAAGAAGCTTTGATTTAAATAAAAAGCTTTTTTTTGCAATGTTGCATAAAATTGTATGATAAATAGTTTGAGACAGAAAGAGAACAAATTCCAACCTTGTGTATCCTCATTTCCGGGTGGTGCGTTTGTGGGAAGAGACTGAGCTGAAGGCTTAGTGATTAAATGCTCTGATGATGCTCTCTTAGCTCCATCCTGGGACGTATGCCCACTCTCAGGTGTCTTGTCTGGTGAATAAGAAAGACTTTGATCATACTTTAGGAATTTCTACCGCATTTTGCCGAGTATAAGTCGACCTTTTAACACCAAAAATTCACGTCTAAAAATCGCACTCGACTTATACACGGATCAAAACGTGAATTTTTTTTTAACACCCTTAAAACTCTATAAAAACGTTTAAAACCAGCATTTACATGATAAGTACTTGAACCAAGAAAGAATTGTGTGATCTTTACAGTATGTTGTGTACAAACAATCGATTATCATCATGGTTTATGTTCCAATGTTGTGTCAGTTTTAAAAACACCGTCTTTACATTTTGTTTCATATGAGCCGTTTTTGTTACAAACGTAGTATTTTTGGTATTTTTATATTGCAGAATATTGAGGTCGACTTATACATGGAAACTCTAAAACTTGCAGTTTTTTGGCTGCAAAATGGGGGGTCGACTTATCTTCGGCAAAATACGGTACCAAAGGGTACTATTAAATTGTTTATGACTGCAAGATACATCCAATGTACCGAGTCTGTACTTACTCTGTAGATACAGGACTGATCAACTTGTTACTTCAGTTATTTAGCTTGAACACGAAATTCAAATCTTTTAATATCTTAAACCAAACTTAAGGCACATGTCAAGACTGTAGCGTTGTGCAATCCGCTTACTGCTAAAGAATTAAGTTTTGAGCAGATAGTATTCATGAACTGTGTTAGAAGTGCTTAAAATTGCCTCTTTGGTTTGCACCCAGGTCCCTAAAGACATTTGCTGGACTCTCAAGCAATAGCCGAATATTTACCATCTCGGTCAACGGAATGCTTTACATTAAGGTATGCATGCACATTTTCATCATCATCCTTCTTCCTCAGCCCAGACTCCTCTGACGTTCTTGTTCTGCATTGCTACACGTAGATCCTGGGTCGCTATTCCAGTGTCCCTTGAACATTTTATTGTGACGCCATCGATTGAGAATCCGTGATATGAAAACCCATGATAATTACTAGTAGCAATCATTGGATTAGTAACGTGCGTTCGACTATACGTGCAAAATCTTGCTTTAACCCTTTCAGTGCCAGTCAGTTATCAACAACCAATTTCTCCTTATATAACACATACAAAATATGACATTTGGT
>JAOBBB020114688.1:0-13080 GCA_025331005.2 Zoanthus gigantus
TGACGTCATTTTCCCGGGAAACAGCTGATCGATCAGCTGATCGGTTGCCATGGCAACCAAAAATTCCGCGAAAATAGCCGCGAATCCCTTGATAGCACTACTTTCGAGACTCAAGAAAATCTTGTTTAAACCTGTATAATAACTTTTTTAACGAATTCAAATGAGTCGCTCAATTCTGTTTATGATTTTAAAATTATAAACCAAAAATAAAACTGTGAGTCAAATTTTTAGGCAGTAAAAATAATGAAAGAAGCTCTATGTTCAATGAAAAGTATTTAACCAATTTTTAAAGATTTCTGCTGTATTTGAGATAATAAATAAAATTCAATTCAATTACAAAAAAGGAAAATGAATTGTTGGAATAAATTAGCAAGTTGGTCTTCCTTACATTCGAATTCATGTACTTAGAGGTAGTAGGCTGGAGAGATTTAAAAAAATTAATGGGAAATTGCAATTTAACATTTCAGTAAATACTCTGATATTCTTATTGCAAATTATCTGTGAAGCCATTTATTTTTCTATTTTATTGTACACTTACATACACCAGTATATGTTTTCCCTGACTTGTACAGGTATTAACTAAGCTATGCTGGGGACTCATCATCTGAAAGAATAAGAAATTCCTTTTTTGTGTCCTTAAAAAAAACATATTAAGAAGTGTATTCGGCAATATAATATTTTTGTCTTAGTTTAAAGGTCTTATAGAAAACATTTCTAATTAAAGTTGGATTTAAAAACATTAAATCTTTTACATAATTTAAGACATTAGAAATTCACACATATTCCCTACTATGTCGAAGCTTTTACAGATAACTTGAAAACTGAACTCAGTCTATAAATTTGATCTGATCTGATATGTATCTGATATACATATATGTATATATATATATATACACAAATAAATATTAAGTCATTAAAACATTTAGGCGCTAAGATTTAGCAATAAAGCAAAAGTATGAAATTTTAGGTCAATTAAAACTTTTTGCGAAATGGTAGAAATCACGCAGCGTTTCATTTTTTGTTTGAATTTGTTCAAATCCCATAATTCTGAAGTCACAAAGAATAGAGAATTAGTTGCGAGGTTTAGCAAAACAACTCAGTTAACAACTGTCATTATTTCTTAACGCAATACTTTTCTCGATGATGGAAGGATAGCGTTGGTCTTTCAGCTTTTTCCTAGCCCTGAGAAAGCAATCTCGAATTGTTCTCTCGGTTTGCTCCTTGCCCTCAAAACGTTGGCTTTTCCATTACCCTGACAAAGTAGCTTCATTGCCTCGGTTTTCCCCTTGCCCTGAGAAATTATCTTTGTCCTCTCTGCTTTTCCCTTATCGTGAGAAGCAGAAAGATACCTAGATTTTTGAGATGATGACTGAATTTTTCAAACAAATATTTTGTGAGACAGGATTTATCGTCGCCTGAAAAGACAAGCAAACACGAGCAATGGCGGCTTTCGCAAGTATATTGTTGATATTCTTATTAGTTATATATTTACCAATTATATTTTATAGTTTCGATCTTTGAATATTTTTTTTATCAGATAATATTTATTGTATTGTTACAGTCTGAATTTTGATGATTTTATGTTGTTTTATGGGGCAAGACACTTTACGTACTTCCTACACTGCACCGCGAAGGAAATTAATAAGTTTTCAGCTGTTATTTTTAAATTTTTAAATTTTTTGTTTCTTCTTTTCTACTTTCATTTTCTTTGTTAACATTCACGATGGAAAGAGAATCTGAACTACGAGCAGGCGACACTTTTATTGCAAAATGGCTTATTACCTCTGTAGGTTTTTCATTGTGTAATTGTGGTTGAAAAGTTTTGAACTTGAAAATAAGACCATAAGTACATCACATCCAATACGCAGAGCCATATGCAGTCCTCGACTGCCTATTTTTTCATCTGTACACGAAGTACAGGATGAGATATTGCGAGGGGTATAAAATGTCACTGTCCTTTCGGCTGTTAGTACGGTTTTTAGGACTGTGGCGAGCACTTCAAAAATACAGCAATCAAACATTGCCGTCTCTCTGGCTTTGCATTGTGCCGTATGTAACAGGCGCGTGGCGTGGTCATTTTTTCAAGTACGCGCAAGTACATATGATCTAGAAACCTAAGTAAACTGAGCTAAGTTAGAACATGGAATGGCTTTTTTAGTTTTTAACACACACTGAAGTAACATGTTAAAAATAGAAACAATTGCTAAGAATTTCAAAGTTTTCTGGTCACTTCAAGTATACGCACGTGCGTATATGCGTATAGGACGCTACGCGCCCGTGTAATTAAAGTCTACTGTACAATTATTGAGTTTAATGTCTGGCTATGGAATCGAATTAGAATCGCAGATTATTTTCCAGCTTTAATGCCACCTGAAGCTTAATCCGGCAAACTCGAACAAGATCGAGGTAAGTAAACAGTTGGAGTTTGCTTCCAAAGTTTTTGACTTTTGTCAACATACGGACCTTCGCTTTTCAGGTCAGTAGTTTTTTAAGTGAAGATAAGAATGACAACACAACACACACACACACACACACACACATACACACACACACACAAAAGACACCGAAGTAATCATATTGAGTGTAGATCTGTGGCGGATCTTGTCCGTTTTTTTAAGATGACAAATTATTCATCCTTTGAATTAATAGCAGCAAAATCAGATCCAATTTCTGAGCTAGGAAACGTTTGTGTATCCCTGGAACTTTTATCTCTTCGGAAAAAGTGATTCTGTACAGGCATAAAAAAAAAAAATGAAAGTTGTAATAATTTATTAATCTTAAATAAAAAATGGAACCTTGACATAGCATTTTAATCCACGGATGACATGGCTCACAAGAAGCCCGTTGATATATTTTAACCCTAAAAGTACTGGGCGTTTAAGGGGCTCCCTAACACTGTCGGGTTGTTTCAACACCCCTTCCTTTATTTCTGAAACAGTAAGGCTATGTCGATAAAACTTGGCAGAGATATTCACCATCATCATAGAAACATTTTAATATTAAAGGAGTTGTGCTGACTACATTATCGTGACGTTATCAGATAAATTTCCTGAGAATCAAAAAAAACTACTAAATTGGAGTTATATTTTGTTGTATACGTTATGTATATTTTTAAATTACATTTAAAAATGCTGACATCAGCAGAAACTCGTTTATGACTTTCCCTTTAAAATAATATTCGGATAAATTTAATTTTTTTTAACAAAATTCTGCTAATTATTGAAAAGATCAAAACTGAGAAAGTCGTACACAGTTATTAATAAAAGATTTTGCTAAATCAACAATTTTATGCTGATGTCAACAACACTATAATCACCTTTTTGGGTTATCTTAGCAACGGTTACCAAGACCTTATCAACGCTTGCTAAGCAACAAAAAATTAATATAGAGCATTCGAATCATTTGTATTTGTTAACATATATCAATAAAAATAAGCAATGTAATAAAACTTGCAAAGTAAAAACTTCGAAAACAAATATTTTTACATGACCTGTTTAGAACCAACCATTTCCATGGAATCAAACTTTTTTTTGAGAGAAATTGTTTTTAGCATCTTACACCTGGATAAATTTTAGGAAAAGCAAAAAATTTCAGGTTGAAATTCGCATCCGTTCAAAAATTATCTGAAAGAATCCGAGGCGGAAGGTTGTTTCAACAAGCTCGTGGATGAAATGTGCCTCACTCAGTAACTAAAGCTGTGGGTACACACTTCCGTTGTTGCAGTGAAAAATTGCAGCGTCTATCATATGAAAAAAGTTTGAAATGAATTGGAAAGTAAAATAATTTCAATCAATTATGCAGCTTGATCGATTGATACAAGCTGCAATTTTTCACGCAACGCACTGCATCTTCATTACAATTTTTTAAAAATGTAGACTAGTGAGCAGCACTCTGCGTACTAATGTTGTAAAACTTTGTTATTCTCCTACGTGTTTTATTTAACAAGTGTAGACTTCTTAGCTTCAGGGAGTTTTACAAACCTACATTTGTAGCCTGTATTTAAGCTAAAGTATCTGCTGTTTTGAGATACTCAAATAATAGAGGTTAGGTCGTATTTACGAAAAAAGAACAGGCGTGTCTAGTTTTAGCTAATTTGAATAGGATTATTGCATTGTGAGTTAGCCTGCGTAGCTGGCGGTCTTGTGTGCATGACAGAAAAGATCGGGGAGAGCTTAGAAAGACCGCCTGCCCGAAAACTAAGCTTTTTCGATTTCTCTGTCCACCAGAAGACGGGAAAAACTGATTTGCTTTTTGCATTTGACTTGTCAATCAAAATCGGGTAAATATGCAAGCTGTCTGGTGCAGCAAATTGTGACATTTTTGAATGAACTTATACAATGTATGCTGTGTCTCACAAAGACAAGAAGCATAACAAAATTGATAAAACAAAATTTTCAAAAACTAGAACACAGCAACTAAAAACTGAATAATTATCTGTTAAATATAAATGAACACACAAAACCTGTTTGCAAGACAAAAATCGTTTAGACTATAATAAAAAAACAGTGTGCAGTTAGCGGAAGAACTTTCAGAAATAATTATAAAATTTGTTGTCGAAGCGCCACCTCACTTTCTGTTTGGTTCCGCCGTAGTAATGCTCGAGAAGACGTTTTTTTGCTTTTTAAGCTTTTAGAAGGTTCCTCTCGAAATTCTTTTAGAACTACTTTTAGGAAGAAATTCGTGAAATTTTACTTTAAAAATAGTTTTGGTAATTATCCTTTTAGAAAGATCTTACACACTTTTAAAAATGACCTCTTGAAATTCTTCTTTAAGAAAGTTAAAACAACAGAGGATGACAGATAAGAGAGAGAGTCCTCCCTATAGGCCTTATTCCTACGGTTATCCCTCTCAAGTTATCCTGGTACCCAGTTCTTTCGCGGATGTTGCTTGCTCGTTACAAAATGACCAGAGATTAATTGGCGGAAAATGTCGAGCAAAATCGTTTTATAAGTTTTGTCAACGAACTTGATCATTCATCCACATCTGTTCCAAAACATCCACGCAACGAGCGAACATGTCTAAAAATCTCTTAAGAGGGATAACCCTATAGTCTAGCTGCCAGGAGGGGTCCCCGTACACCCCCCTGAAATCATTTTTTGATTGGTGTTAGCAGAAGGAGAAGTATGTGTAGATGACGATAAAGGATGTTAATAAGTCTGAAAAATGTCCCATGGATGTTTTTTATGCTAATTTATGCAAAAAAGTCGCTATTATCGAAAAATTCTATAAACGCTATAACTCCCTGAAATTGTCATATACAAACGTAGGAATAGTCATGAAACATATGTTTTTAGGGTCAAATAATATGACAAAACTATTATTTAATGTATTTACACATTTTTGAAGAAAGTAATCATATAAATTTGGGTTGTTAAGATTGAAAATGTAAAAAAAAAAGATTATGTTGCAATCGTTCAAAATAGCTGTCACTTAATGAGAAATCGATAAACTGAAACATTTTGAGGTAATTGTGGTATTGTTTGGTCTGCTCAGTTCTCATAAATTACAAAAAATGTAAAATTCGGGTTGCCTGTGCTAACTGTTCACCAGTCCCATCTCAAGTATGAACAGGAGAAAAAACAAAATGGCGGACGGCACTACGTCTTTCCAACGTCTGTAAGTTTTCCCTTTTTTTTAATCAAGTGGTTGATTCAAACTAAAAGGTAAGATATTTATCAAAACTTAACTTATTCACAATGTATTTAAATGATATAACGATTTAATAATACAGCTCTAATTGCATTTCAAGCGATCTTGTAAGCTAATGGTTAAAGATATTCGGCAGTGAAAAGGAATGAAAACTAACATCAGTTTCCCTTTTTACTTTAAGTTATTTTTTATTTCTCCGCTCTATGTATACTGATTCACAGAAATTTGAAAGAATGTCTACAAATTTGAATAAAAAAAGCTAAACAAACCTTTGTGAGAAAGTTGGTTTTGACAAGCTAAATTTATGATTTATTTATAGGTCTGAAATATAGTGCTATCATATTGATTAAGCTATTCTGGTCAGAATACTTTGGATTTACAATAAATCAATAAAGATAGATATGTGTTAAGTCTAACTCAGAGAAAAACTGAAACTGAAAAGGGCATGACATGGATAGCTAACTATTATATAAGAAAATGTGTACGTGTGTGTTTGGAGGAGGGGGGTAGGGTTCGACAGAATGGTACAATTTATTTCAGAAATTTGATAAAACATTACTTTGAAAACCGCTTTGACAATTATCATATTAAAAAAGATGGATTTCCACATGCAAAATTACAAAAAACGATGCTTGCAAAATTATTCATTTGACGTTCGCGACCTTGCATTATATTATAGTTCAAGAAATCCTAGAAACGTAGCTGCACTTCTAAAATGCCTAAAAGGAAGCGAGACAAAGATGAAGAAAAGGACATCTGCATCCTTCATGTGTCATCGCTGTCTAACCCTGGTAGTTTTACACCTCTGAATAATTTGAAACAAGTTACTGCTGGACAAAAGTTACAGCAGCTATTAGCAATCCGTGACCGAAGACTTCATGAAGTACACGATTCTCCTAATCGGATGCAATCAGTATGTGCTCAAATTCCCACAACTCTCCCAGATAACTTAGAATGTGTTGGATATCACCGACAGTGCTATCAACTATTTACTAGTAATCTCAATCACCTTCAAGACAAGGGTAATCAAGATTCTTCATCTCCACAATCGCACCAACAACAACGGCCTGTTCCCTCCTGAGTGTATTTTCTGTCAGAAGATAGAGATTAAGGCTATTAGTAATCGTAAAACCGAGCGAGCGGAATGTTTCCCTTCATGGAAACACAAAGCGAATGCATGGGAGAATATAGAATCACGTGCAAAGCAAATGGATACCCTTTCGCTGTAGAGGCCAAGCACCATCCTTCATGTCTTCGATCTTTCCGTACAGCACTTGCAAATAATGAGCGCAGAAGTGCCACAGTTCCGCTAGATCCACAACAATGTTGCGAAGTAACTGCTCATCAAAAAGCGTTTGTACCAGTGTTGGAATATTTACGATTTCACATAGTCCAAAGAAATGAGATTGTTCGACTTGCGGATTTGCGTCTGATCTATATCAAAGAACTCAAACGGAATGGCTACGAGAATGAAAACTATGGTGGGGAGAAATTGCTGAGACGTATTCAGAAAGACGCAATAACTGAACAATTATCATTCACCAAGGTTGATAGTAGCAGAGGTGATGCTATTGATTTGTGGCTTGTTTGCAGTTCAAATATCAGTTTGTCCATTGCTCTCGCTGGTGCATGCATACAGTCTTCAAGGCCCAAATAAATGCCAAGATGTTGCTCTACTACTCCGTGAAAGTATACGAAGAGCACACCAAGACTCCAGAGATCTTCCATGGCCACCAACTGCCGATGACATGGAACTAAATGGGGAGAATATTCTCCCTGCTGATCTTATCAGTTTCTTGACCATGCTTGTAACAGGTAAAGAGAACGAGACAAAGCCGGAGAAGGGGAGGCGATGGATTTCCGCCATTGGTTAGGATTTGTGTCGTCCTGTTACAGAAGGTTCATGGAAAATCCAAAGCATATCCTACTATGCATGATAGTCAGACACCTTTTTCGGAGCAAACATCTTACCACTGTTTTGAACAGGCTAGAGCATTCTGAATGGTGCGATTTTGGTTTGGAGATGGAAACAACCATCGCTAAGGCCTTAGATCAAGCTTCATCCCGCCTTACATTGCAAATTGTGAATGGAGATAGCAATATCGTCTTTCATTGTGAGTGGGACAATTTAAACGAGGCCACTACCAGTGTTCATGGTACGAACATTGTCAATAGCGCCGGGGGTATTATGATTCAGGAAGTCAAGCTGGTATGCGAAAGTCCAATATTCGAACATTGCCTGCAATGGAGAAGTCGCATGAGCGGAGCTTGAAAGTCAACACGACATCAACCCTTCCGCCTTTAACATTTTCCCGTATTGGTCCCAAGTTTCCTGAAGGGTCAAAGTTTATTCCCCCAGCAGACACGGAAGATGTTTTTGCAAAGACGATTGCTGAATACTACATCTGGCTCTTTGCACGCTTCGTAGCAAGCAGTGGTATTCAGACCGTGCCTGCATTAGGTGGGTTTATCTCTGCCACCGTGACAGCTCCACTTAGGAAGTCAACGCTTGACTATTTCACACCAATCCATCAGCAAATCACAGAAAGCTCAGTTGTCCGAGAACTACTGAAACGATCAGAGGAAGCTACTGCTGAAGTTGACCAGAAGTGGGTGATATCCACGTTCGATCTTGGAGTGTGTATGAAGGCTCTACCAATTATCTGGAAATGTCCAGACGAGTTCGCGCAACATGTCATCATGATTGGACCTTTTCACACCTCTATGAACTGCATAGGAATGATAACTAACAATAAAATGCGCGGGTCTGGGTACACCGACTTTCTGGTAGAGGCACAGATGGTAACAAGTGGTTCAATGAAGGGGGTTCTGAGAGGGAAGGCATATGCGAAATCCTTATTTTGCTTGAAAACCGTTTGCGAAGCAATGGAAAGGCTGTTGCTGGAGATATTCTGTGAGGAAGAGAATGTAACGATTGCAGATCCAGAGGTTCTTCTCAGTCTTATCAACTCGTGTAATCGCGAGCAGTTGCAAGCAGCCCTGAATGATAAATCTGTGGCCAGCATGGTAGAGAAGTACGAGTCTTACGAGAGAAAAGTACTTCTTGGCCACATTGGAAAGACTGCTGCTTTCTGGATGTCATTCATCAACCACTGCCACCTGGTCTTCATGCTTCTCTACTCGGTCAAGGCAAATCACCTTGGTCTGTTCCACAGCTAATGGTGAGATGGCACCCTGTCTTTGCCTTCGATGGACAGAATTGTGCAAGGTTTGTATTTTGTATATATCATTCGCTCTTTTTAATAAACTAAAACTAACAATAATAATTATCATTATAACTAATTATCATTGTGCTTGTTAGTAAGTGCAAAGAGTAACGATCCAGAATATCTAACACACACGTTCAATCCAAAATCCTAAAACAAAAGGTGTAAAAAAGAGAAAATCGCACTATCAAATCATTCTAAATGCTGAGAAATTTTACAAAGTTACCAAACGATTGGAAAAAATCTTTTATTGAAACACTGTTATGAGTAATAAAACATGTGATTTTTTAAGACATTGATAAAGTCTTTTCTCTTAGATATCTTGTATGGATGGAGATCTTTTTGACTAACATCAAGAGGACGCACCCGGGTGCCAAGGAGTTGCTGTCAAAGGGTGGAATTGCAGTGGCACGCTCTCTGATACCTGGTGCGCTGAGTGCAGTGGATAAGACAATGGAAGAGACATTCATGCGCTTCGCAAAGTCACCAGGTATGGAACCTTTTGTCGTATTGATATATTCTCCTTTGCTTCTACTAATTTTCAGTTTTATTGATATTTAGGTGGCTTTTCTGGACTATACAGTCGGTAGACCAAGCTCGTGTCAAGATGCTTCGCAAGATGATAGGCGATGTGAACAACTTACATTAAAGTCCAAAGTTGATCTTGGGCGCCTTCCCCTATGCTGCTCTGCTCTCAAACCCCATGTACAGCGAATAAATCATCGCGTGGCCATATACAAGCGAGCACATGAAGCCATCATTGAGATTCCCAAGCCCTATGAAGAAGGTCAGGGATGGTTCAGAAATGACAACGGTACCTTGGAGCCAATGTGCATGGTCTTGCGGTCCTGTGCTACCAGCTGCGTTAGTCGATATTCTTGAAACTGTTGAGGATGACATTCGAGAGTGATGATGAGCCATAGTGGCTATGGGCTATGGATGTGGCTGACGTTATATGTTGTCATCGATACAAATTACAATTGATTTCTATAACATTTTAGAGCCATATAAGTACCGTGACATAACATTCAATGTATAGTAAAATATTGGAATGTTATATTAAATGGTTTCTGTTAATTGGGTTAATCACGAGGGGACAGTTCTAAGTGTTGAGCTCTTGACTATCAAAATAGAATAGATTTTCAATAGCCTGTAAATACATATCACTCAGCTGTAAGTTTGATAAACACGCATTTAACGTCGATCGTCACTCATGTCTTCGAAGACATCTTCGCAGAGTGGTGGAAATGGGACTTAATAAAGCAGTGTAGAAACTAATGAAAACTCCATCAATACCTCTCATTATTTCAACATTTACTTACATTCATAACACAAAGAGTGTTATTTCTGGCATTTTTATTAAGGTTTATCGACATTAAACGAAATCCCGAGGTAAATCAAAGATGGCGGCCATTTTTTCATTTTTTTGTATTTACCACCAAGACAACAGCTGTAAGTTAGATGTGATTGTTACAATGCAAGCTAGTACGAGGATCATTTATTAATTTCCAACCAAAAAAGAAATTTTTATTGATAACTGTAAGAAGTCAATCCCTCTATTATTATAAAAAATGCACGAATTCACACCCATTTTGAGTCATAACAACCCAAATTCCCATAATTTACTTTCTTATACACATACAAATGGATTAAATTATAATTATAAGTTTTCAAATAATATGACCCTGCAAAAATAGGTTTCAATTCCATTTCCTTGTCTGTATTGGAGTATTTTGGGGAGTTATATATAGAGTATGTCGTATTTTTCGGTAATGGTGACTCTTTTGCATAAATTAGCATAAAAAAAACACCGTGGGACATTTTTCAGACTTGTTAACATCCCATATCGTTATCTACACATATTTCTCCTTCTGGTAACACCAATAAAAAAATGATTTCAGGGGGGTGTACGGGACCCCTCCTGGCTGCTAGATTACTAGGAATTAATTTGAAATGCTAATGTTTTCGTTTTAGATGTTTACTATGACCACAGGTTGTTTTCAATTTTTTATTTTTTTCCTCAGGAATGACATTTAATAAGTGAATAACAACTAAATGACAGCACTTATTAAAATTGATTCGTGTTTTTATCTTGTTAAACATGAAACTAACATAGCTATCAATTAACGATCAAGTATGAGATTTAAACTTAAAAGTTTCAAACGAATTGAAGTCATAATCTTATGCATATGACTCGCTCGTATATATTAACAGTTAGGAAAAGGTCTTTGCCTGCAAACTAATGTTCTGGAGGTGGAAACGGGGGAATAAACGGACCACTTGTGGTAGGTGGAAGGGTGAACACTGGCGCTGGCTGGCTAGTAAAATCTGAAAAATAAAGTACAGATATAAATATGAGAATATTGTTTACTCGAAATGTTGCGATCATCACGGCAATACTCAAATACGATTTGGTCTTGTGAAAACGCCGCCTACCCACTATATGCCGAAAACTATGTTGCTCTAAAGATGGCCTGTCGTCGGCAAAGTCAACTCTTTGCACTACTTAGGGAAATAATCGCAAACTTTTCACGTGAAATAATTGATTTTTTTGTAATAATAATATAACTTTACTTAGGTGTCAAATTTATTTAGCTGGCCAAAGGCCTACTAATAAACACACATAAATTGATTCCGACGACCTACAGTTTACCGTCCTTATCCGAGAAGACGCGAACGTCTAACCATTTGTAGATATTAGAGCAAAGGCAACACCTTCTCCTTGATTATCTTAAGACCCTGAGTGTTGGTCCGGCCGGGAATTGAACCCGAGGATCCCGCACGAACAGACTGGCACCTAACCAACTAGGCTAGCCAGACGGCGGTTATAGTTGTTGGCACAATCGTTGTGAGGAATATTTTATTTAACAAAAGCCGTATCGTTTTTCAAAATCCATTAAAGATAATAATAGCTGAATATATCTAATTACTATATTTAAAACTTATCCTCGTCACTTGTAACAATCGAGACATATTTTGCCTGTTAGCAAGTTACAAAATGTAGGTTGGTGCAAACTATTTCCAATATCCTTGAGGAAATAAAACATCTCTGTTGGTTTTTGCAGAGTCCTAACTAACAAGAGTAATTAATCTTTACTTTGATGACAGGTAATAAGTTGTTTAGAAGGTTAGTAAATGGATCAATGGAAGTTGGTAGGAGTGACAAAATTTGTATCTTTCTGAGTTATGTTATCGATTGTTGTATATATTTAATGGCATAAAGAGTTTTTACTTGCATCGGTAGTTTTCAGTGATATCATTTGGAACTGGCCTTTTTGACTGAAATACTAAAACAATATGTTAGTTGTTAAACTTGCCGTATATTCGTTTTTGTGGTCTTATATATGTTGCTGCATAGAAGCTTAAAAAGAATTATTATTATTATTATTATTATTATTATTATTATTATTATTATTATTATTATTATCATTATTTAGAATTAAGCACATGGTTTTCCTTGTGGAAAAATATCCAGTCAAGTCTCATCCCGAGACCTCAGACTTCCAGCACTTTTCTGAGGAAATGTGTGGATCCGAGAAGTGCCGACCTTTGTATCGTTCTTGTTCGGTCCTTAATTAACTCCTAGTTGCTTCAAGTGGCCTTCCAGCTTCTTGGACACTGAAATCAATGCACCTACTACCACTGGTACCACTTTTGTCCTTAATTTTCAGATCCTTTTAATCTCTCTTGCCAAGTTTTGGTACTTTTCATACTTTTCGTTGCTATCTACGAGAACAGCAATGACCACAATGATTGTTTCCTTTGCCTTCTTTTTCTGGCCTCCTGTGATGGATTTCACAGTCTGATTGGATGGAAAGTCCCACAACAATTTTACTTCTCCATTCTCTTCTACGCTTTTGGAGGAATGTTGATACCATTTGCTGCACAGTTTCATCGTAACTATATATACCACACATTCTGCATTTGGATGATACATTTTGTTTTTTGATTCTGGTGTTTTACGGTATTTATTCTTAGTGCCTGACCTTGAGCGGCAAAAATATGCCCTTCTGTCTTTTTCAGTTCACCAGTTCTATCCAATTCCAGGAAACAACAGATAGCCGGTCCTCTGTCTCTCTCTTGAAGTGCACCCATGCAGCTGCTTTCCAGACCAGTCCTCAGTTGTTTTGTCATTGTCATTGTCATTGTCATTGTCATTGTCATTGTCATTGTCATTGTCATTGTCATTGTCATTGTCATTGTC
>JAOBBB020114761.1:0-13079 GCA_025331005.2 Zoanthus gigantus
CCAATCCCATTCCTCCTGGAATATTTCTGTACGGCGCGGTATTTTTGATTGGCTTTAAATTCAAAATAGTATTCTTATGTATTTTTTTTTTTTTTTTTTTTTTTTTTTTTTAAATTGGTTTTCAGATTAAAATTTATGAAAAATGTTAGTTACGTTGGGGTAGCACCGAAATATTTTTATAAAACAATTTTTTAATTTAAAGAGAGTAATCAAAAGCATGATACGAGTATTTGTCGCAAAATCGATTTACCAGGTTTTATCTCGGCTTTCTCTTACGAAAGTCAAACTCTCGACAAGTCAGCTCTTGACACTACTTCAACAGTTTTATTAAACTTCGCAGATAATTTTTGGTGGAGAATCGGTAACTCACGAACAGGTTGTCTACACGGGATCAAGGGAGAGAGAGATTGGGGCCCTTCCCGCCCCAATTCCTCTCTCCCTTGATCCTGCACAGAGGACTCTTCGAATTTTCAAGCGAATGCGTTTTTTACATACAAAAAACGTTTTACGGGGCAATATAATATGTAGAGCTGCTTGTACAACATTTTCAGGGAAGAGGTAAAAATGTATTTAAATAGAAAACATTGTTTTTTCGTCTCTGCAGTGCCAACGTGACGACATCTGAGTTTCGAGCATCTATATATAATAAATAGAGAAGCATTCCGAAGATCAGTGCAACCCATTCACGAGTCTACAGCCAGTTAAGATTTTAATCATTTATTCAGTCCGTTAAAAATAATACGGTCGGGACAAATATTCACTATAAATCTTAGAGCTCAGCTTCAGCATGTGTATCTATAATCATTATCGCTACTTAGACGTTACATCGTCATAATTACATCACACATAACTGAGATAAAGAATATAACATGTTAACAATGCAACAGCCATATACAAATTTTATTAGCTAAAATACATCGTGATAAGGACGACCTCGACACTAACTATACATAGCATATCTAAATTAAGGCAAAAGAACAGAAATTCTCCGTTTTTCCTGGTGAACCTATTTTTCACGCTGTAAATATTTTCAGTAACAACAAAACGAAACTTTCAATGCCATTGTAAAATCCAAAACGGAGCTAACATGTTATATAGCGCTGTACAAGATAAGCTCGCTTCCCATTTATATCTAAACACATTTTAGTGTGGAAATAAAAGAACCTTTCGTCTCTAACCTTTGTTAAGCCTACAGACTAATTCAGCCTTAATATGATAGAAACGTCACCGATCAATGTAAAAGCTTAACAGTAAAAACTAGCGACACTTAAGAGGCCGCAACAAAACAGTCGTACGACTGTTTCATCATGAGGCTCGTCTCCAATGTTTGGCCGTCAAAGGCTGACATGCTTGCATTCAGCAGACAGATCACAGATCCGTGTCATACCAACCACCTGGGCCGGGTTGGTGTCCAGGGGGGAGTTGGTTAGGGTCCATGCTCATGTCATATTGACCTGGGTGGTAATCAGCTGCATTGTGACTGTAGTCCATCAAGTTTTCCTGCTGGTAGTTGTAGCCACCAGAATGCAAGCCAAAATTGGGGTCCGTAAAATCTGCTTCCATTGCCTGAAACGACGACAAAAAAATAAGTACACAAGAAATCTACCAAAACGTCTAATACGTTCACGGTCAAAGGGGATTGTACTGTACATCTAAGCTAAGCTAAATCCTTTGCGAGCCGGCGCTTATCTTCGGCTTCTGTTAAGTGGATGAGAGAATGACCCCCCCTGGACGGGACACTAATCTATCACAGGTTAACTCCCAACAGATGCTGGTACTCATTTACCAACCCCGGAAGGATGGAAAGCTGAGTTAGCTTAGGCAAAAACGAGGTCGCACAAAAATTCAAATCTCGGTAGAGCCGGGAATCGAACTGGGGACCTTGTAGCTAAAAGCAGAGATCTTACCAACTGCGCCAACCACGCCCACCCAATTCTTATGTAAACGCACGCAATAGCTTTGTCGTTATTCGTCGCGACAGAATTTAAAGTATACGATCGCCTTGATCGTTTGAATTGTCGAGGAAGTGTATCCTTATTGACGCTTGGGTCATCTGAACGATTTCCCAGATTGGAGCAATCCTGATGACGTAAGACGATTATCAGGAGACAAGGCTAAGGCTTAACCAGGATGCAAACCTGATCATGGAGCAAATAGGACGAGCACCTTACCAACTGTACCATCCAGGAGGGATCAGAAAAGAGAAAGAGAGCGTCTGGATTCTTGTTTTACAAAAGTTAAGTTTTACCTCCTGTGAAAATGAGTGACTCACGGCCAGATCAAATAATCAAATGTTCTACGAACCACCTCATGGACGGATGTGATGCTCTCCTTAGAGTCCCACATGCTTACGCAATCAGAATATTGGACTATAAATAACCAGCGCGCGAAAGAGTTTATATGAGGGAAGAATCGGGATGTGATGAGCTTTGTAAACTTGATGAATAAATTAATTTATCTATCAAAATTAATGTGAGTGTCCGAGTGAATTGGCATCACTCCTAAATCTCAAGGATGACGTCATCCATGCGGTCAAAAAAAAACTATACGTGAATAAAGAAACGGGTAAATTAAAACTATACGTGAATGAAAAAACAGGGGTAAATTAAAGAAGTAACAGATTCACACAAACCTCGGGCCACGGCATATCGTCACGGAACAGAGAACTAGTTAGTTCCACAGACAGACGCTTTTTGTAGTCTTGGGATTTGTCTTCGGACATACGGAACAGTACTGCCGCGGCATACGCAGCTATACCCTCGTTTCTCGAGTGAAGAAGTTCCGTCAGGGGGGTTGCTGCATTTTCTTTTTCAATCAACTCTGCTCCTTCCTTGTCCTGGGCCAATTCACACAAAACCCCTGCAGCTACTCGCTGGATATTCTCAATTGGTGAATACAGAAGCTGTTGAAGTAACAATTGCATCATTTAAATAATCTCTCCTTTCACAGGGATGAGCAATATAATAAACGTTTTAGTATTTATCAAAATAATGGGATAAAAATTAACTTTATGTTCAAAGAAACAATGCAATGTAAACGTTTTTTCTCAGTGTTACCAGATGTTGGCGATAGTACGTTTAAAGATCGTGCCGTCGGATTCCCGTGATCAAACCTTAAATTGAAATGTTGATATTCAGCGTAATTACAAAGGGCAAAAGGTACTTTACTAAACTGAAAAAAAAAATTTTTTTTAAAGATATGATTCTCCATTGGGATAAAATAATTCATAATAAGGCATTAAAACACAGTTATGAGTAAAACAACGTTTTCGCTCTACATGAGGATGCTCAGGTTTGGCTGGCTTGTTGATTGTTCGTCTTCGACTTTACTATGTGCCAGCGCTGCTTGGACAATAGGCATTGTTTAAGTGATGCCGTTGGGAAACAACGAATAATAAACAACTGAATAACTAAATGTCTACCTGTACAAAGATCGGAACACAATGTAGACTTCTGATAACGGCTCTGTTATGAGCTTCTCTGGCAAGAATGTGCAATGCACCCACAGTTCCTTCAACAATGTCCTCCATTCGTACTCCATCCATGGCAACACTTTGTCCTCCTGGACGCCGCTGAACGTCTTGATGTGCACGCATCAAAAGCTGTACCAGACGTGGCAGGAAACCGTGCTCTCTTATTGGTCCATGATTGGCAGGGCACAAAGCCAGGTTTCTCATCAGGCCAATAACAGCCTTGATGAGAGGCCAATGAGAGGGTGGGTGCAGCAGTTTTACCAGGACTGGGAGGCCATAGTGGATACGCACTGCATTCTGGGCAGCTTCAGAATCTGGATGACGACTGGTCAAGTGGCGTAAACCACACACCTAGGTGAACATTTAATGAGAATAAGATGAGACTAACTTTTATTATACAAACATTTCAGAAGCACTAATGGCTCACTGGTGCTGATAATTAACTCTGACTGAAAGCGGAGCCGTCAAGACTCTACCTGGCCTGGACATAATCCACTGCAGTTATGCCTCCAGCTAAAGCTGGCACTAAATTTATTAACCTTGTCATCCAGAAAAGTTTAGTCAAGTGACGAAAACTAAAAGGTCACACAAATGATCAAATCTTAGCAAAACTGCGGTTCCAACTCGGGGCCTTGAGGTCATTTAAAATGAAAAAACACTAAGAAAATGAGGGCACAACTTGTAATTTGGGGCTTGAAAGTAATTCTGCAAAGTTCATGGACCACATACTTGGAGAGAATATTGGAGAATTTGAAACCTAACATAGATAGACATATGTTTGTTCTTTACTTTCACTACTGCTCCTGAAAATTATGTTTTTTGAAACTCTCCGCAACTTTTGAGACTGATTCTCACTTAGATCTCCAAACGTGTTCATTTTTGTTAATATATATACAATACTCAAACATAAAATAATAGTATCTAGTTAGAATAACTTTGATTTAAAATTTTAGTTTATTATTTCCAAAAGGCAGAACGCATACCGCTGGTTCAGTGATTTCCTCTCGATCTCCAGCTTGAAGACAAGTCCTCACCAAAGCTTCAATTCCACCAAACCTACAAACAAGTTGTTTGTTGCGGGGATTGTTACAGGTCAAGTTGGATAGAATGCCGGCTGAACAAGTGACCACTTGAATATCATTTGATGATAGCAACTGAACTAGCATCTGCAGCAAGTTGTCAAGGCCACTCTCCTTTGTTGCTGCATCAGACAAGTTGCGCAATGTCCACAGACAATTCTGTACCAGTCTGTTGCTTTGGTGGCCTAAATGCATTGCAAGAGCTTGCATTCCACCAGCCTAAAAGCAAATGAAAATTTTTACTCCTGAATGCTAATGGTTTAACAAAACGGGAAAGATGCAATTTTTTCAACTCCAGGGCCAGGTTATTCAAAGGTTGATTAAATTTAATCCTGGGTTAAGCAAAAATTACGGCAGAATTTGCTCTCTAAGGAAAAGATTACAGTTCTTATAAAGTACTGTAAAGATTTTCCATGGAAAATACTTGTTAATAACAAATTTACAGACCGTCTCTGAAAGGTTGGGAACAAAATCATGGGTTAAATATTTAACTCTGGGTTAGCACTAATCGGGATTTGAACAACTGGGCCCAGAAGATTAAAGAAATGACATAACTTACCTCTACAATTGCTTGCTTATTGTCTGTATCAACAGAGAGAACCTTCAGCACTCGACTCGTTGTAAAGAGGAGTTTTTCGTAAGTGTAACTTCTCATAATTCGCACCAGCTCAGCAGGTCCACCAGATGCAAGAATAATCAACTTGCTCTCTTGATTACCATATGCCAAAACATGCAGGCAATCTGAAAATATAACCAGTTCATTACTACCATTTTAACCACTCATTTTACTTTTTTCCAATTAGAAACTTGTCTTAGAAATGTTTTTCTATCACTTGGAATAGAATTAAAGAACATCATATGCACATAATTATGTCACTAGAATTTTTGAAAAGATAAAAGGTGAATCCCGAGTATTGGAGAGAGTTGCCAGGGTTACTATGAAATATTTAACTCCAACACAGAGAGTGGACTAGCTATTACATATATCCTAGCATAAACAGCTTTTCATCTTCCAAAATCACTTATAAAATAATTTGACTGGCATTGATTGGCCTACAAAAGTGTTTTCAGTGTGCAACAAAGCACAATAAGGATGTGAGCAATATAAATGGCTATCTCCAATTTCATGAAAAAAAATAAAGTATACATGTGCGCTTCATATACTGTCTTTTATTTACAACAAAAAAGTAATAATTTTTAAAAGAAATAATACATGTTCTCTGTGCCTTCATAGCCAGGTTAAAACCCTGGCAAAGGTTGGGTTTTCACTGATCTGCTGTCAAATTTTCTCAAATGTTTGCCACCAATGTTATCACCAAGCTATAAAGCATGGAGAACATGTTTTATTGCTTAAATAATAATAAAGGCTGTGTAAGTGTTTCTAAAGAAATAGTTGTAGAAAAATTAATTATTAATATTTCAAATTGCACATTGTGAAAAAAAGAAAACAAAACACTGACACTTGTTGGTCCTTCTTCAGAGTGAAGAAGACAAAGACTGAAGAAGGACGGAAGACAGTTTGAAACATTGGTGTTTTGCTTTTTTTCTTCAACAACTATTTTAATATCTTCTTTTAAATTCTTGTTCAAAAACTTGAAATTATATACATGTACTGGAGAACAGCTAATTTCTTGCAGAATAAATCTTTACCTGTGACAATGGCCAGGAACTTGACATTTGATCTGCCAAGAAGGGCAACCATTTTCTGAAGACCTCCAGCAAGCCTGACAGCCATCTTGGCACCTTCCTGGTGTAAAAGGAGGTTGTGAAGTGTTGTAATGGCATAAAATACAACAGCCTCAACCTGGGAACCAAGTAATTTCACTAATGCAGGAATACCACCAGACTTGAAGATGGATAGCAGTCCTTGTCTGTAGGAAGAAAATGCCTTGCAGATAAATTTACTATGAAACCAAGAGCTAGTGGGCAATATATCTTACTATAACCAATCCTACAAATGGGTTTCTTGTGTGCTAGGAAAGGGCCATAGCCACTGGACCACTTTGGCCTAAATGTTGCACCAGAAGGCCAAAATCCAACCAGCCCAGCAGACCCACACTTTGTGTGCATATAGGGTACACCACAACCCTTCAACCACCGTACCACTTTATTTTTTGTGGCTGTGGCCATGTACGATGTTTTGGAATACTTGGTTTCAAACTGATTTGTGTTATAGTTTGTGTATAATAAGGAGGAGGCCTGATTGCATCTAGAAAGAAATTTTCATTGCTTTTTCAAATTTCTTTAGCCTTTTTAATAATCTAATCCTGTGTTTTAATTAAGCTTTAAAAGCCATCAATTGAGAACTCTGTTTTTTACTGCTTGCAATGATCTGATACTTGAAACAATAAACAGCAACTTGTTGCTTCTGACAGGGTACAGAAAATGAATGAAAATCATGTGCAATTTTACAGGCAAACTGTGAATTTTTCACCAAACAAACATTTGGTCGCCCCTTCTTAAAATACGAAATTCTTCACCAACCTTTTCTTTTACTGTTAAATTCTAGAAATCTTATTTTATTACAAATACGTAAACCTTAATTATATTGTCCGAGACTTGGAGGATTTTTAGGAATTTTGCATTATAATCCCAGTTTAACTGAATGGTCAACTCTGCACCTGAGCATCCTATCAAAAGCCCTGACAACTAGAAAATTGAATCACCTGTGGTGTGACAAGTTATGCAGAGTTCCTGCAGCACACCGAGTGGTTTCCACATCACCAGCATTGTTAATAGCTCTAACAAGGGCAGCAACCATTTGAGGGGAGTTCATGATAGCATGCCGGCTAGCATCTTTCTTGGAGAGCTGATGAACCATCATAGCAGCCTGACCAACAACTGCCTGCAGGTGTAAGATATAAAACTGACATAAGGACAAAGTCCTTGTTTCAAACATTATGACTGACATCTTCTGGAAAGACTGCACTTAAGTTTTTCAACGATTGCAACTCACCTGATCTTCATCATTTAATAATTTGGTCAGCTCTGGAATTGCACGAGTTGCCAAATCAGCATCATCCTGTATAGCAAACCAAGAGAATAACCAGCATGAGTTAATGAAACCCATTCTAAATTAATATATTCAAAGAGTTCAAGTTGATATGTCAATGCATAAATGATTAAGTACAGTACAAGAACAAAAGTTGACTTTGTGAGCAAAAGCACATTCAAATGTTTTTTGAAATAGTAATAATTAGCCCAGACTAAATAAAAAGGGTCATTGTTTAGGGCTTTGGAGGAGGGAAGATTTTTTCAGTTAATTTTTATGGTAATTTCAAATGGAGAGGGATACACCACCAGTGAATGTTAGAATCACTGAACATCCAAACAAGATCACAAGACAACAATTTAATTGGACTACTCCTTGGCCTGTCTCTCACCTGATAGTTGATCAAGTTCACCACGGCTTGCTTCAGCATCAGTGAAGGTTCTGCCAGTCTCTGGACAGCTGTTGCAGATGTGGAGTCAAACTGTGTGGATGGTATCTCAGTTCGTTCTCCTATAGTTTCTGGAAACATGGCTTGCTTGATACGTTGACTGAAACAAGATTTACTCCAGTTAGTACAAAAGCTTATGAAAACAACTAATATCTAATTAAATAATATCTAAACAATATAATTTGCACATACATTATGAAAGTCAGAAATATGGCCAAATGGTCAGTGTACACCAAAACTGAGACCAAGCTGAGAATTATATTGCCTGACCTCAACCTAATTTCAAAATTTTATCCTCTCCCCTCTAAAAACTAACCACATTCCATGCATTTTCTGTATCATGCACTAGACACCATACATTCATATCATTATAAAAAATTATATGTTTGAATAGCAGCTAACTTGAGATTCATTCTGTGTTTTTTCTTTTTCATTCTCTTTAATTTACAATCATTCCCATTATGTTTTCTTATGCAAACTTAATTGTTTGATCAAAAATCAACATGTGTTAAAATTCAATACATCTGATAACCTTATGAACTATAATTTTGTTTTGCTGCCAGTATAATTTACACAATGTGTAACCAAGCCAGAATAGTTCTACTCTAAGTAAACTTTACCTGTTCTCTGTATGAAATCTTAATGTAAATATAAAATGTGAGGCCCTCTCTGTCACACGAGGAAATAAATAAATTTTATTATTATTGCAATGCAAATGTATTTAGCCTTAATTACTAGCCAAATTTATTTAATATGATAGCTGTAATTATAATTGATGTCAAACTCTATTTAACACATACCTCCTGCTTGTAACAAACTGTTCATCCATGGCTGCATATTCCTGGTTTGTAAAACCTGGCTCCCATTCATAGCTCATGGTGGTGGTTTTCATGTACTCATCATCATCATCACCCTTAATCGAGTGTGCTGTGGTGGTAGCACCACTCATAATACCAGAGTCAGGCAGGTTGTGACTTTGGTACCAAATCGCTGTCTGTGCCTCCTTGCTCATTTCTCGTCCAGGTATACCAAGAGAGCCACTTGGATCCATCATGTTTCTTTAGTGTAAAAAAGAAATCAAACTATAAATCAGCCATCATAAATGTGACCACCAATATCATTAACTTGTATTATCTCTAATACATTTCCAAAAACTGAAGTTGATTATATCTGACATCAATTAAACTTATGTGAAATATTCCTAAGCTTCAATAATTACTTGCCATTCATTATCATGTAGAACAATTAAAATAAACCTGAAACCAAAAAATAATTTGAACAGAAGGCCATTTTTGTAATGCTGATAACAGTTTAGCTGGAAGCACATTTCTCTAAATAACAATATTTTATCCATTTAAAATAAATATAAATGTTTATCGTAGTAATGTTTATCACACCTATTTAAAATACTGAAACAAAAGCTCCAAAGCTGCATTAAAAATGTTTGCAAATTAATATTGTTAATCAAGCAGCTAACACAAAATTAAATCAAATTCAATTTGTGTGACTTTTTAGTTATAAGTACAAAACTTACTGTTACAAAAATAATCAATATTTATTTTGATAATTTCAACTTCAAAAACAAGTTTTGTTCTGAATCAGTATTGCAGTTCTAGATTTTATCTCCAAACTATTTATCTACAAATAGTACTTTAGAATTAGCTAGAAAGGAAAAAAGAACAGTTCTTTTTCTTACCGAGAGCAGTCAGTTGGGTTTTCTTAAGAAGCTGATAACTAAGAAAACAAAAAAAAATTAAAAACAACTCTTACTAGCACAAGTTTTTTTAAAAACATTTTAATACTAAGTAATAACAATTGAGAAGCAAGAGACGTTTCAGAGCATTCTTTGTAATTGTGACACATTACACAAGAACAGTTATTTAATTTCATATTAATTGTCGACCTTACATGTATTACAGATACACAAATGCAATGTTTTGAAGAGCAAAACTTAATTATTCACTACCTAAAACAACATCATTTTTATAAATTATTATGTGGTACTTATCTAAATACACAAATATGAACTTATGAGCAATGAATGGATCTATTAGACGTAGAACTATCTTCTAATACGCAAACGTCACGAAACAATCACTGGAACTGGAAATCACCGGCAATCAACAATTTGTGAAAATCGGGTGCATATTTTAATGGTTTCTTAAGTGTCCAGTTGAAAACGCAGAAAACAGCCACAATTATTATACAAATAAAATCAAATTTACCTTAGCGGCACTCAGCATTTAGCGTCAATCACTTAGGATCGACCTACAGAGAACAACAAGAAAGACTTGAGATTACTAAACCAACAACGACCGCTACAATATACATGCACGTTGTTAACTTGGTAGCCCATCACCCTCGGTTCTTATAGTTATAAACACATCGTCAAGATGTTAGATTTTTGCTTAACTGTTAAAATTTCAATACCAACTACTGCGCCAGAACTGCAAAGACGAGTTTTGTATGGAGTTTATTTTTTCTGGCTGTAAAAATATGCCGACTCACGAAAATTTTAGAAACAATATAAAATGCACCACGAAAGTTAAACAACTGCAAACTTTTTATTTCAAAAAATATTTTTTTCGCAATTATCATAATACTCTTTACGTATGAATAGTGGTTAGGGTTATAGATGTCGTAAATGCTTTCTTGCAAGCTACAAACTCGTAAAATGACCAAATTTTGTATGGAACTGTTATAATGTTTGTCCGCCATGTTTTGCCTATCTTCTGTGACAACGGTAAAACTGCAAAAACTTTGGAAATTGTTCATTAAAAAGGTACAGAAAAGCCTTGTAATGCCGAAAAAAAAAAAGCTTTTACACTTTTCAAACTTTGTTGTATCAACATCCATGTGACGTAAAATGGAGAGAGAACAGAGACATAAGTATGTCTAAACCACGACATGCAAATGAATTTCACCACAAAGCAACAACTTTTTAACGGAGGAAATCAGGTTTACACCAGCACCAAAATTTCAAAGAGTGTTTCCGTCAACTTCTTAAATTCTGGATACAATTTTCCACAATAACACTCAAAGAGAAATCCGACGCAAAGCACTCACAATAGTTTAAAAGTGTTTATTGGACAAATACATATTTTACGTAACTAAAATACAGTTGACGACAGAAACCCTCGCTCAAAAATTCATTACTTCGCATTGATGTCCACAAATTTATGCTTATAGCATGTTTTACACAACATTTAACAATTTCAGAAAAGTCAGCCAATATAGTTTTTGAAACCAAAAAAGCAACAACGTTAACCTTGGAAACAAACAGAATTACGCCGCGAAAAAAGATATCGGGTCAGAATGTTTTCTGAGGTCTTGTCACACTTTAAGTCCATTTTTCACGTTACCAGCAAAACTTGCGTAACTGTTCCTTCTTAAAATCTACTCGTAGAAGTATTTGAGCGATTTTCTCACGAATCCAGTGATATTCAAACAATGCTGCTGTAGAAAATACAGATGTGTATGGAACTCACAGCGTTCTTTGCATTATCAATACAAAGAAGTCTTTCAGGTTCGCAAACGAAAACATGGCGACGTTTAAATTGTATACATTACTTGAAAAACGCTTTACAACCTTTTCACGGCATTTTGAACAACAATTCAACTTACCTTAAGAATTAAAATCACTTATAATTTGTTTCTCCAGGACGTTGAGCTTGACGTTGTCCAAAATCTAAGAAAATATAAAAAGAATCCTTGCCAAACTCAATGTGAAGTGACACGGGTTTGGCGACCGCTACTCGCTGGCGTGGGAGAGCAGACTTATTAGCACATGTCAATCATTTTCACACAAAGGATGCAATCAACAAGCTTTCGTATTTATTTCGCCTGAGTGGGCAAGGAAACAATATAAAATATTTCAAAATGAATACCAAATCGAGATCCAAGTTTAGCGATGATATCAACGAGCGTTAGCCAAACCATTCAAATCAGATAAACTTCAAACGAATGAAACTTACTTTTCACTAACAGCGTGCCTATTAAGATGAAATTATAAGTTTGTAGACTCCAGTGGAAACAACACACAGAGATTTATATACTTTGCACAAAAACTGGCCTCATCTCTAAACTATTTGACAGCTAAGTAATTGAAAAGTCCCTAGGGATAATTGACCCCTCCCAGCATTCTTAAGTGACTTTAGCCAATTTCTTTTTGTTTGTAACTGTATAGCCTGGACTGAAATTGCAAATTCCTTTACGTAATATTACTAACACACTAATTTCCTGCCACCTATAAATTATTTGGAAGTGGAACACGTTCGGTATTTAAAGAAAAAAAGGACAGCTTACAAAAGCTTGAAATCCAAAAATAAAATGTTTGATATGTCTTAAACTGCTTAGTTACGGAAGTGAACAATACACAGAAAGAAATTTTAAAAACAAAAATAACCACTTTTTTTTTAGCAAAGCTACAAGTATAAGTAGATACAACATGAATCATTTGAACTAAAACGCCAAAATTTTTTTTTTGTTAAATTGGCTGCAAACATCTATTTTATAGAAAAAAAAAGCTTTACTGAGAGGCACTCTATACAATATAGATCGATATCTGAACAGACATAACTAGAATTAGAATGCTGCTGAAAAAAAAATGGCAGCCAAAACAGTTACTGTTCATCAGCAGGATACCTAAATTGACTGCAATTCTACAATTGGTTTCGACTCCATTACAACTTTCACGGTACTGACTGTTTGTTAACTGCATAAAATGCCACCGAGAATGATACCTCGGAATAATGATATCATCAATGTTTTGTAAAGGGTCGTTCTAAAATCGATATATGGCCCGCTTAAAAGGGCAGGGGAGATAAAAGGGGATCCCAGGGGAGGGCCGGTGCTCAGTTCAATTATTGATAGATTGATCAATTCAGTACGCTTTTTAGATAGAAACGTAATTTTGAATACATCCACAAGTTCATAATAGGCAAAGGGATCTGCTACATTAAGGTCACAGTGTTCGATGTAAGTCAACTATGAATTGTTGTCGGAACGTTAAGCGGAGAGGTCAAGGAGTGCGGTTTATGGGTGTAAAAGGTAGGAGATATAAGTTGTGGTGGTCTGGGAATAGTGATC
>JAOBBB020114843.1:0-22225 GCA_025331005.2 Zoanthus gigantus
TATTTAATTTTTAAAAATATATACAAAAAAAGAAATGTAAAAATTCTAGACACAATAAACTGTTGTTGTTGTTGTTGATTTGTACAGGTTGAAGTTGTCCTGATAATGGTTACAGACTAACAGTGCACTCGGCTTTTGTTCAATTTAGAAATAGTGTGTCATTTGAATACCATTATAGCTGGTTGTGGAATCGCTGATTGGTTAATAATCCTGGATTTAATCAATTTACGGTCTCAAGATCTTGTTTAGTATACTATATATTGTAATATTATCATGTTCTAAAACTGCACCCTTCTAAACCTCATAATTCTACAACATGCTGTATTTGCCGAACGTTTGAATATGTTTTGCTCTTCACAGTATACTCTCACACCAGCAACCATCAACTAACATTTCCCTACAAGTAATCTGCAAGCTTATTTGTCTAAAGGTTGAAATAATCGTTTATACAGATTAAAACAGATGTTTACTTGTCATATTCGTCAAATATACAAAGAAACTCTGTTTAGATTTTTTCTCTCTTAAATGTTAAATGCAAAATCAGATGAAGGAAGCTGAAAATGTTTTCAGGAATATGCTTTCAGCTCGTAGTGAAGCAAAGTTGAAACTTGTAAATATGTGGAAGATAATCTCGGAAATTTTAACCATGTACACTGTATTACTGGAGCTCGCAGATAGTTAACGAGATTTGACATGAAATAATATGGAGTATCCTCTAAGTATGCCTAAAGGACTTTAAGAGATTTAAAATATATCACTTTGTCTTACCAACGGCTGGAAGGTGAATGTAAAGTTCCTGAGCAAGTTTTAAGTACGCTCGCCCCAAGGTGAAAACATCAATCTGTATATGGAAGCATGGAGCACTATTTTTACAACTTTTATTGAATTAAATATAGAGTATTTAGAACTAAGGTGTCTCACCACATACAGGGATGTAATTATAAACAAAATTCAAATATTGGAAACGAAATGAAAGTCGGACTCTGTGAAGATGACATACTTGATAATGTCTATCAAATAAGTCTAAAGCCAAGAAATTAAAGATTGAAACTTAGCCAGACAACAGGATGGTGGGCGGGAACGATAACTTTTGCCTGCCAAAAACAGAACCAATTGGGGCAGGAAGACTTCGCTCTATCATAGCAGCCAGGAATGAAATCAACTTCCAACCACGCTAAAAAAACCTCTTAAACTAACTATATCCAGATTATAAATTTTAGATAGTATTTATATTTGTTCCACTTTGTAAATAGATTTTATCTTATATTTTTGATTTTTTACATCATCATCATCATCGTCATTATCATCGCTGTTATCTTCATCATCATCATCATCATCATCATTATCACCGTTGTCATCTTCATCATCATTATCATCTTCTTGTCATCGTCATCGTAATCATCATCATCATCATTATTAACTATTTAACAAAATACGACCAAAAAGACATATGATAAAAAAGACACATCCTAACTCACCTGTAAGATGTCACTGAAGTCCAACAGCAAATCTTTTAGCTTAGTTAAGTTAAAAACAAAATTAAAAACCAAAGGGAAAATAAAGCTTACCAATTCACAACTGTTACCACCAAATGTTGAAATCTTGCCAAAATATCATTTACAGTTTTCATTGAGTAATACAAATTCATTATTAACAACATAAGATTCAGTTGATCAAGTTCGGCTGTTACATATTAGTTGATTTAAGACTTGTCTTCCAACTTCTGGCTACAGAAAATAATATTTCTGTTGTTGTGAATTGAAGAAGATCGCAGGTAGCAGATAGCTAAGCACAATGCACAGTTGGGCCTTGGAATGCGCTGCAAGTGCACAGCCATCAGCAAACAAAAAATAACACATGAGGGCTTCACTTACCTTTGTGTTGGCTTTTAAATGCCGAAAATCAAAAAGGCAGTCATCAGTTCTGAAGCACATCCTGATGCCAGCGTCTGTACTGGCAAGGGCAGTGGAGAGCAGTTCAGTAAACAAGAGACTGAAGAATGAGTGAAAAGGGGCTATGCACAAAAGGTCTGTTTTTTAAAAACATTGACACGAAAAATTTGTAAAACCTTTTATTTTAGCATGTTTTTTAAAATGGTGTCACACATCAGGTGGCTTTTTCAGTCTCCGAAACTGTTCGACACCCATCGAAGGTGAGGATGATAGGATGCTGAGGGATATCAGAAATTACCTGATCCGCCGGCAACTGACACCTTATTCAACAACTGGCTGAATGAGTGATGTTGCACTCACTGCCAGATTGACATAAACTTATTTAAAAATATGACGTTTCCCTCCCACGACTATCATGCTCTTTTCTTAGAGAGATAAACTTTTAATTTCTATAAAATATCAGAGAGATATTTCTGCTTCTGAACCTTTCAAAAGGATCTTATTACAGTAGATTTCAATTAATAATATTTCAGCAGAGATGCCTTCCAATTTTAAACTCTTTAACAACAGGTATTACAACCACCTAAATATTTTTCCACAAATGACAGCCAATTAAAAATTTAAAACTGATTATGATCAGGAATTTTTTTGTTTTTGTTTTTTGGAAGGGGGAGGGGGATCAAGGAAATTGCTCAAATTGCTTACCTCCCCAGTGGCCCCTGAAATCCCATTAATAATGTACAAAAGAGCAGGTCCTCACAGAAATGAAGAATGGTTAGGCACAAGGAGTTAACAACACAACCAGAAACCTCCCGTTTGCAGACATAATTTAAAACATCAGCCAAACAGGAACAGAAATGCTAAAAGAGCAGGTCCATACATAGTGATGTTAGCCGTCATCTTCGAGTTGGATAAAGTTCAACGACTATACTTATGGTCGACCTGTGACAATCTGCAGTGACCACAAACTGCTAGAAAGTATCTTGAAGAAGTCTATAATATGCGCGCCACTTTAACTACAGTGCATTATGATGAAACTGCAGAATAATACTTCAGAGTCAACTACCTGAAGCGAGGAAAACACATTTATCTCCCATTTAGCCTTGACACCCGTCAGAAGCAGAGTTTGAGGTAGTGAACAATGAAGGTTGTTTGCCAATCTCTACTGAGAGAATAGTTAAGATCTTTACAGCGACAGAGAAGAACGAAACCCTGCAGGTCCTAAAGCAAATGATTCTACAAGGATGGCCAGACGAGAAGAACCTCCCAAACCATATTTCAGCACACAAGATGAACTTATAGTTCACGATGGTCTGATATTCAGAGGTCAAAGAAAGGTGATACTGCAAAGTTTACAGCAAGACATGAAACAATGAATCCACTCATCGGTATCGGCTCATGTCTTAGGAGAGCGCTTGAAGCCTTCATTTCACATGGAATGTCAGCAGAGATTAAAAATTTAAACTAATCATATCCTGTGAAATATACAGAAACTATGAAATAACCCCACAGAAAGAGACAATGATGTTGCACAAAGTGATGACATGGCCTTGGGAGCACATTAGGGCAGACCTGTTTTCATTAGATTGACAAGAGTACTTAGTAATATCTGACTACTACAGCAACCTCTTTGAGATTGACCGACTCACAAACATCTAAGCATCTAAAGCGATATTAAAGCTCAAGAACCACTTCACTTGCTATGGTTGTCCTGAGTGCATCATTAGTGACAATGGCCCTCAGTTCTCCTCTGAAGAGTTTGCAAAACAATGTGACTTTATCCACAGGACAAAGAGTCTGGGTAACAAAAAAGCCAACAGCAAATCAGAAGCTCTCGACGCTAAGGCAGACCCTTACCCCTAGGGGAACGTTAAGGCAGACCCTTACCCCTAGGGGAATGCTAAGGCAGACCCTTACCACTAGGGGAACGTTAAGGCAGACCCTTACCCCCAGGGGAATGTTAAGGCAGACCCTTACTTCTAGGGGAATGCTAAGGAAGACCCTTACCCCTAGAGGAACATTAAGGCAGACCCTTACCCCTAGAGGAATGCTAAGGCAGACCCTTATCCCTAGAGGAATGCTAAGGCAGACCCTTACCCCTAGAGGAACGCTAAGGCAGACCCTTATCCCTAGGGGAAGGCAACATAGTAAGGATGAAGCCATTCCAACTTGGAAAGAAGACCTGGAAAAAAGCCAATGTAATTGAATGGCTGATGAGCGGTCATAAAACCTACAAACACCTGAAGAAGACACTTACCACAAGAGCAAAGTTAACATCACCTTAAGAAAACAACGGAGAAAGAAGCTACACTTGAACCTGCAGGAAGAGATACAGCATCACCACTTCCCGACACTATAGTACCAGTAATTATATTACAGAAATCTACCAACCCAGCTACTGTGCCCAAAGAACCAACACCAGCACCACTGCATGTGCAACCACAAAGATAAAGGAAACAACTAGCCTACTAGAAGGACTATATATGATTTAGACATTATAGTGATTTGTATACCAAGAATTGTCTCCCTTGATCATAGGGACAAGAATATCTTAGGCCATGAGAATGAAAGTTAAATAGAATTCCATCTGAGGCAGGTTTTGAAAAAGTGATGCGGCTTATTCACTAATCATTATATTCATTATTTTCTGAAAATTGTGATTTTAGGCAGTAAAAAGATTTATTTAACCAGGACTCCATCTCTAGCACATTTTCAACAAAGATGTTATTAGATTAATTTCTCAAGCCATTTATTAGGCACAAATACATGTTTATTTAAACAGACTAAACAGTTTATTATGGACCAAGCTAAATAGAACATCCAATATTTATAAGTATCATGATTGTGTGATAAAAAAACTGAGAGTACATAATATCAGGTTCACTAAGTGGAGAGAATAAAAATACAGCAGTACTTACAGTGCCACAAATTAGGAATGAAAGATCAGGTCGCCATTTTGTTTGCCATAAGTTTTTGCAAGGGCTTCTGGGAATGAGTTTGTATGGAAAAACAATGAAACACTGAATGTGAGTTGACGATTCCTGAAGTGACGTCATGGCCTGTTCTGGACCCAGACTTAGCAATTCCTGGTCATCTTTATTGGGTGTGGCCGAAGCAGTTACTTTAAAGCACGATTTTGTGACAAAAATATGAAGGAATCAAAATTTTTTTTTAGAATACTTTTTTAACCATTCTAGAAATACTAAAATTGAAAAAAAATTTTTTGGCCATATAGACACTTTAACTAATGAAGAGGTTAGCAAAAGATGTGGAGTAGAGAACCTTGAACACAAATTAAGGAAAGCAAGGTTGAGATGGTTTGGTCATATAAAATGTAGGGATGAGAACAGCATACTTAGGAGAGTGATGGAGCTGGGAGTGGAAGGTAGAAGGCCAGTAGGTAGGCCAAAAAAGACCTGGGGTAAGGTAGTGGAAGAAGACATGAGGAAGCTAAACAACACAGAAGATATGGCAGAGGGTAGAAAACAGTGGAGGCAACTCATATCACATCCAACCCCAGGAGTGGGAAACTAGGGATGATAAACAAAGATGATGATGATGACGATGACGATGACAATGAATTGATGATATAGACTATTTAATAAATACTAGCTAAAAGTTAAATCCTTTTTAATTCAGTCTTTGACTTCCCCAGGACAGGACACTAACCCTTTGAAGGTAAGCTCCTAACAGATGCAGCAAGTCATTGACTGACCTCAGAAGGATTGAAAACCATGTCAGCTTTAGCAGAAAAGATGGTCACACAAGATTTATATCTCAGCAGGACTGGAATCAATCATTCAAAGCATTGATTGATACATGCCATGGTGTACATGAGTCACATATTTATAAATGCAAACAAAAATATGACATAGATAAAAACTCTAAAATCGAGGAATAAATGGGGCTATAGTTCCTTCTCATTTCATCTTGGTACCTAAGATTTTGAGGATGGCCATTCAAAGACTCCTTAGCTTTAAACTTAATTTCAACCCTGATTTTCAAAACCTGTGAACAAAACCTATACACAATACAAATCACAGGGTTTTTACAAGACCTGAACAATCAACAAAATTGATGATAGGAAAGTCAATCGATCAGTCAATGACAATTGATTAACTACTGTTGATTAGTATCAATGCCAATCGATGATCAATCAATAATAACACTGATATTGATAATGATGTTGATGATAATCAATGAAGTTAATTGATATTGATGAAGTTTATTAATAATTGATCGATTCCCATCGAATTAATGTCCATCAATTATTAATCAGTTAATTGATATCGATTGTTATTGACTGCCATCAGTTATCGATTTAATCAATTGTTCAGGTCCTGGTTTTTATAAGAATCAAAGGAGGTAGCAATTATTTAGAAGTTGGTGGAGAAAAAAATAAGTGTCTAAAAAAACTATCTTTCTGGAGGATTCTGGGGTAATGCTCCCCAGAGAAAATCTTAGTATGCATTTCCTGCTTTCTGGGGCAAGAATTCAGCTAGTTTCATTGAACATAGACATTGGTTTTTGAAAAAGGTGGCGAAGTCAAGTTGAATAGCCGGGCGAAGTTCGCCGTCCGAAATGGGCTCTAGCTGAAACCCCCGAATCAAAACTGCACACATTAATAAAATCGATTCAATAAAAAATGCTCTATGTTTACCTTCTGTCTTGAGCAAATATTATTTATTAGCTGGCATAACTTGCTAGAAAGAGACGAGTTGCTACCATCACTAGGAACAAGAGCACAACCCTTACTCAGAACTGCAAGGGCTTCCTATAACATAGAAAGTACAAAGTAAACACAAGAATTTTACCAGCAAATACCAAAACCTCGAAAAAGCATGAGTATCATATATAGTACTTCTATACTATTTAATTATCCTAATGTGTAGTTATTTTATACCTCTTTACTGCCGACAACGATTCCGCTGTTATAATCAACGGAATTCAGTTCGTCCAAAATAAAATTCAGATTGGTTAGACCGGCAAAATCTTCAGTCGAAGTCAGACCAAGAAATCGCCCAGATATCCTCTGCCATCGGGATGTCTCACTCTCCTCAGCCATTTCTAAAATACATTTTATGATATTTACATTTACTGGCTTCAGTTTAATCCTTCAGATTTGGTCTAAGATTGTGGAAACATTGGCAAAAACACTGCTGGCCTAAAAATTATACTGACTGTTTACTCAACAACAAAAAAGTTGAGGGGGCTTGGGGTCCTTTTCATGTCGCACTTCATGTAAGAGTACAGGTATTATCCTTGAATCTTGTGGTATTTTAAAATTTCGAAATATCGATTTCTTTGGCGGAATGTTGCATGGGCATTTAGAGCAATTAAAACAAAAGTTCTGGGATAATTTTTAAAGCAAAATGCATTTCTGTACGGAGTTATTACCGAACAAAATTTCTAAATATTTAGTGTAAATGCATGCGGGAGAGCAAATATGGATTTTTGATATCAGTTCCCGAACTTGCCTGGTAACCAAACATGGAAAGATAATCATTTAAAAATTATTTAGCACCAATGAGTTTTAAAATGCCTTTCTCTATATACCATTTGTTCCTTTTACTTAAAATAAATCATATTCCAAACATGTCTACAGCAACAGATAGTGACAATGTAATACAAAATAGTTTGGATAGTACGTGCGTTTTGATTGGTCTACAAGCGTGTTTTCATAGTGCTATGAAGCACGAAAATCACGTGAGCAATGTGGTTTGAGTTGTGAGAATTTACAGTACGCGCTTCGTATATCGTCTTTCTCTTTGTTAACAATGAAAATAACAATTTTATAAAAGAAATAAAACATGTTGTCTGTGCCTCCATAGCCTGTTGAAAACCTCGGCAAAATTTAAGATAATTCTTAAGCAGTTGAAAACCCTTGAAATAGTAATAAATTCTGATTCTGATTCTGATTCTGATTCTGATTCTTGAATTCTCCCAAACGTTCGCCTCGGCTTTCACCAGGCTACAGCTGCATGAACGCTTGGGGTTTTCAAATGCTTTGTGATTGGCTGAAATGATGTAACCATAGAAACCACTTCCACAGAATGACAGTTTTTGATTTACAGCAGAGGATTTACAGAAGGGCGCTAGCTGGAGAAAACAAGAGTGTGTCAAAAAATCGAGAAGGGCGCAGGGCCCTTCTTACTTTTGTTTTGCCGTGGCGAGAACACTGACTTTGTTACAAGAATAGAAGTTTTGTTGCTTTTCATGCGTTTTTTTTTACCTTGCAGCAGTAACCTTGAATAATGTCAATGAATAAATTTAAGTTTTTTTTAAAAAAAAATATTTAATTTCTGTTCTGAGAACCCAGCTGTCACTTCTGAGAATACTTTGAATGCCAGCGTCATGGAAACAAAATCAAGTAGCGTAACAAATCACTGGGAACCGTGCCAGATCAAAGCACTTAAAGAAAAAACAACATGGAAACGCTATTAGAGAAACTCGAAGAAGAATGCATGTGTCAAATTTGTTACGAGATTTTCCAAGAGCCAAGGACACTTCCCTGTCTTCATACATTCTGTCTGCCGTGTCTCAACAAACTGGCCGAAAGACATCGAGCGGAGAGAATTGTACCTTGCCCAAAATGTCGCCGAGAAATACCAATTCCACACAATGGAACGTTTAACACAACAGCCAGCAGCTTTCTACACAATCGCCTGTTAAAGCTACTCGCCATTAAAACGAGCTCAGACAAGAATGTTTTGTGTGAGAACTGCAAGAAGGAATCGGCTGAGTGCTCGTTTTGTTTTGAATGCAGCAAAATTTACTGTCGACCGTGCATGGATGCACATGCTGTGCTCAAAGCCGATCACAAAGTCAGGGCTCTGAAAGATTTTGAAACGGAAGATTACGAAAATTTTCTTCAGAGCCCAATGTTATGTTCTGAGAAGTTCCACGAAAGCCAACCACTCGTATTTTATTGTAACAACTGCCAAATGTGTCTCTGCCAACTTTGTGTCGTAAGCAAGCAGAAAATGCATTCAGAGCACGAAATCATTCCTCTTGACGAAGCAGCTGAAATAAAAAAAGTTTCTTTTCTGACCGATATTAAAAACCTTGAGAAGAAGAAAGTGCTCTTGGATAAAGCTGTGCAAGAAGTGGATAAATTAACTGGTGAAATCGACGAAAATTTCGACTCTGCCAAGGCCGAGGTCAACAAGTATAGCGAGCTTCTAATTGCAAACATTAGACAACAACGTGATGCTTTACTGGCCGAGCTTGAAAAAGTTCGCGAAGAAGAACACGAACAAATAAACAGTGCTTTTTTACAGTTTTGGTAAAAGCTACAATGGATTTACCATTTTTAAGATCTGTTGAACGATGAGTGAAATCATGGATGAGACAAAACTGATAGTGATACGTTTGTGAAGCGACTCAGCTGGCAAGTTGCAGTAGAGGTTCTGATGGGGACTCGAAGGCAGCGATCTTTAATATATAGTGCTTTCGGCTATCCTTTTGTATGCCAATTACATTTCTCAGAATTTATAACTTCTGATTACATTCCAACTTTTTTTATTGAATATTGCCTCCTTCTTGGTAAGCCGAGTTACAATATCTTTTATACTCTTAAGCAGACATGAGTGTGGACATAAAGTGCTTTCATGCAGAGGCTAATTTTTGATTAATCGTAGAAAAGGCTATATTTTTCATATCTACAAAAAGCGTGTGTTCAGATGTTTCTTTTCGTATAATTTTCATATTCGCTCAAATACGAAAACTATGAAAGCTATCGAACAGTTCTACATATATTGTGGACGCTAAATCAAAATATATTTACTCCAGTGTCTAAAAAGTGCATTAGGGAACGGTGCAACAAATGGTGTGTACTGAGATAATTAAGGGGCTTAATGCTTATGAAATACAGTAAAATGTCTGTTACTAAGTTTTACACGAAAATCGATTTCCTTTTCTTAATATTTTAGACTAGGCATTTTCGAGATTCGCGACAAAAAGTCTGTCCGAAAATTATTCTAGAACGCTGTTTAAAAATAAAAGCATAAGAACTAGTTTGCATGCTTTAGAACAGCATTACTCGATTTAGTATCAGTGTTGAAAATTCTGTAGTTTCCATTTCAACACACCTGGACATGAGAATGTAAATGACCAATAAAACAAACTATTTTTAGGTTCAGCTTGATAAAGGATTTGTTATTTAATTAATAGAAGTTCCTTTGTGGAAGAGAAACAGAATTTCTTAGAACTGAAGCTGAACAATTAGGAAAAATTGTAATGCATTGTTTCTCAGACCCATCTGAATGGCAGCTTTTCAACTATGCTGAAGAAAAGATGAGAATATAGAAAATATGTCACTCGTATCCCGGATGCAGTTTCATATGAAATCTACTTGAAGTGGTGTATTTTACAGTAAAACACTCATATCTATGTAATAAAAAGATATATATGCACACTGAGCTGTAAAACTAATTGCTTCCGCAGCTTGGAAATGTGGGGCATTTAGATTCTTTCTTTTTTCTTTTTTAATCTCTTATTAGAACTTTCTAGGTGTAAATAATGTCACGTGGTTCAAAAAGTACCCATCATTCCCCCAAAAAAATTTCTGCTTCCACTGCCCCTGTAAAAGAATAAAAGCAGGGATTGTCTTTCATGGATTTCATACCTATGGAACTGAAAGATTTCAATTTCTTTTTCAACAGGCCCAGAACTATTAACTACTATTCGGCTTCACGGTTCAATGAAAGTTATATTTATTGATTTCAAGACAAAAACAGTTAGGAATGCTTGGCACTGATTGGGTATAACTGAATTTTTATCGATCTTTCGCATTTGTTGATGTGCTTTTGAAAAGATTTTTTTTTAAATTTTAGCCTGAAAAGAAAGCAGATTGCACTAATAGTGTTCTTTCGAGTAAATTCAATCATTTTGATTCTCTATGAAACATCTAATTTTATGAATGTTGTCTAGAAGTAGAAGTTTAAAACTTCACTTTTGATCCATAAAACAGTCAAACTTGAATGAATTAAAAGTTTTTAGTGACCAAAACATAACTCCACCACGGAATGAGTTACAAAATCCACACAAACTTTGCCATTTAAATTTGTGGATTGCAAACACAGAATACAACAGAAAACAGCTTGTTAACAATTATATATTTAAATCTGTGGATTGTGGATATAAAACATAACAGAGACCGACTAGGTAAAAGTTTTATAGAGAACTATTTACATGCTTGTCCCTAGCTTGACAACAAAAATAATTTTTATTTCTCAATTTGCATAAATTACATGGTTTTGGGTATTTTCATTGCCAATGAGAATAAATTGCATTTATTAATAGCCAAATCTATGGGGATTTTGGGTTTTTTCGTGCTGGGCTTCCAATGAAAATAATTTGCATAGCTCAACTAGCACAATCAAATGAGGTTTCAGGGTTTTTGTAGTTCATTTGAAAATTTGGGGGATTTTAGAGTTCTTATTTCTGCATTCCAATCTGGACATAAGTGAAATTTTCGGTCAGTGATGGGCTGGTCTTCATTGGAGGGAAGGAAAAGAGTATGTGTCATGGAAACAGTGACTGGATAGCAGAGACCAGCTAACTCTTCTACCTGTGTTTGAAGACCAAATAGTGCTTGGAACCTACATAATGTTCAGAGTTAATTCTTGGCTTTTACTCAATCCCATGAGACACAAAAGACAATGGACATAGTGGCCATGTTGGTGTCCCAAACAAAAGAAATAATCAAAATTCTTTTCTTAAGAGTACACCAATATGGCTGCCATGACATCAGGTGAAAACCGGAAATAATTGCATGAAGCACAAGGGATATCAAAAACAACAACAACAAAATTGTAAAAATTACATTATTATTTTACAGATATCTAAGCTAAATATTTTTCCGAGCCTGGCTGGTGGCTATTAGGGCCAGTATTTATCTGCAGTTTCTGTAACTGTGAAGCGGATAGAGTCTTTGGGCTTATCCCATCCACAATCTGCTTCCTACCCTTAAACGCCTCCTGGCACTGTACTCTCATCAATATAGTTATGCGATTAATACTTTTATACAATTATAAAAACTTGCATGAAAAAGTTGTTCATTAACTAAATAAATTTTAAATACCATTATTTGTTAAATTATACTCCGAGTTATTAAATGAATGAACTGCCAAAAATGTATATGTGGAATTACAGCTGCAGTGTAGTTTAGTGGTTATGAAAATCAACTTCTCAGTTTGCATGAGACGTCAAACTTGCCACATCCTTCATATTCCCTTAAATGTGGATAATCAAGATCACCAATATCTCCTTTCCCAGTGTCCCCTGCAGGCCCCGATGTACGAACACATACGCATGCTGGCTCCCTTGTTCCAGGCTTAAAATACTGTCTTGGGACACCCACCCAGTTTCGATGTACTCCAGCACTAAAACGAGAGACACTGTTAGTTTTACATTTTGTCCTTATTATTTTAATGTTAAAGGGGCATCATCAACTTTCTTAAAATGAGCCTTGAAGTCTACGTTTGTGAGGGTGGCCTGGAACTGAGGAAGGCAAAAATTTGCTCAAAATTGGAACCTTAATGGCATAGTTTTATTCATAACAAGTACTGTCTTTACAGTTGTTGAATTTGTTAAAACTATTAATTGCCATTTCATGTTTTCTACTGCAAATTCAAGAAGTAATTTTAAATGTTCTGTAGACAGCCAGAGTACTCCATTGGACAACTCATTCATTCCTCCATAGACGTTAAGGAACCACGCTGCATAAACCACAATTACCCATAAAAACCTAACTCTAGACTGTAGCTGATCATCACCGTAAATGATACAAGGAACTGACATTTCAAACTTTTTGTCAAAGCAACAACAGATTAGTGTAGATGAGAATGTCAATCTGAAATGTCAACCGAGTTGAATTTTCAAAAATATTATATATATTAAATAATAGATACTATAACACATAACCAGCAGAAACACTTAAAAGGTTCATTTGGATACAGAATGAGTAATTATTCTATTCTTAAAACTTGCCCATCGACTACGTCACACTGAACAGTATCATGCCAATCGTTTTCCTCATTTATCAACTTTCTGTACATGTTTCTTCAATATTTTCTTCCTTTCAGTACGTCATCTTGACCTCTTCAAGAGGTCAATCTTCTTTCTGCAGGAAATTGACACCTACATGTACAAAATCATGCTGCTCGTCTGAAATCAGCTTGTCAATCCTAAACAACTCCATGCCATCTTGACATTACTCGATCGCTTTAATTATAATTATTTTGCATCCCTTTCCATGGATCATGCCACTTCCCTTCTAGATTCCCCTTTTTTCTTACCAAGTAATCCTTGCATGATTGTCTCTTGGGCAAAAATGATCCATCTCTATTCCACCAACAGGTTTCTGGATTTCTCTTCCTTCCTCTAGTAAGCTAGACTTCAATGGCAGCATCTTACAAAGTATATGCTCCAAATCTTCCTAGCCTTCCATACCATTACAATTCCCTCCCCTTACCTTTTTCTCAAAGGGTCTCTACACCCATTACCCTTCAACCTGCACAACTTGATCCTCATTCACTTCTTATAACCAATCTTATTTTATAATAGCTTTCTCAAAGACTAGAACAATGTTACTTAACTACTGTCAGTAACACCCACTGGATTCCAACTGAATATCTCAAGTGTACATGTCTGACCTGGTACCAAGTTGAGAATAGTGATTTAAGATCACTGAAGATTAATTGCGATCTGGTACAAAATCAAACTGAGTGGAAGATAGCCATTAAGAAACCTGTCTAACCCATGCAAGCACGGAAAATAGATGTTTAAAATGTGAATGATGATGATGATGCTGCTGCTGATGATGATGATGTTAACACCAAAAACTTTATTATTACTACTATTATTATATTATTGCATCATTATTATACTAGCAAATTCATTTCTGAATGTGTGACATTCTCTCAACATTAGCTAATGCCAATATTAATCTACAGTCTAAGAAACTAAACAATGTTTATGTAACAAGTGTTTTATAGTTAACCTAACAAACAAAAATAACCCACTACATAACATTATAAAAGACTTATTACATCCTGTGGGAACCTGAGCCTGTTTATTAGCTATTCCATGCTGATGAGCCTCAAAAAGGCCAAAACAGCTGTTTACGGCTACTAACATTTGGACTCACTATTATGTATGGTACATTTTAGGGGTAAAAAATGTCCCCTATATACAAACATGACCTTAGTGCCCATTTTAGCAGCTTCAAGTTAACTACTAGCAGACAGGTGCTATCTACATTTTTTGATGTTTGTCATTTATGCGATGTACTAAAAGCATCTGCCTTCACTATAACTTATTGTCTTTTGTAGGAAACTGAGCCTGGTTGTGTGTCTATTCCAAGCTGATGAGGTCCAAAAAGGCCAAAACAGCTGCCAATGGCTGCTAGCATATAGGCTCACTGGTATTTATTGCTGCTGCAGCGAGCGAGCCTGAAGTGAGCGAGCTAGGCAGCATCCTATTTGGTGCATGGTGTTCAAAAGTTCAAAATGCAAAGCATCATGGTTGGTAACATTTTTAACCAACATTCTTTGCATGCCCAATGGTATATATTTGCTTTTGAGACAGAGCATCCAGTGCGCTTGCCTGTAGTTTGTTTCTGAATTAAGAAACTAGTTTCGGAATACTTTGTCTTCGAACAATAATTCTTGGTTTCGATATAGTATTTTAGCATGCACTTTTTTTTTAATGTTCTGATTTTTAGGGAAATAAATTTGTTCTAAATTAAACTTAAAGATAATAAAAGGGAATAACTGGTTAAATGAGATTTCATAAACATTTGAATATTAATTAAAAAATAAGCTGAATATTTATTTATTTCTGTCCCCTTTTATAGGTTTATCATCTCTGGTTGAAGGCAGCATTTTAATTGCCTTTTAGGTATACTAGTATTGCTTTACTTCCTGTACATCAATGAGCTATCAGGCGAACTCGTTTTTTAAATATATTTATTATATTTGCCCCCCTCTATTTGCTATAACGTCATCTTCGGCGTCTTTGTTTTGCTGATACGCGAGTTAGCCCACACAATCATTGAACATTATTAACATTATTTTATTAAGTTTATTAAGTTTATTCTTTCCTACATTCTCAATTAACAACTTTTGTTGTAAATAATGAGAATTTTTTCTTTTACTATTGTTTTAAACTAAAAGTTGTATTTGAGGCATAAGCATTAGTTTTTTCATCATTTGTTCTTTTAGTTTTACAAATAAGAAACTTTAAATTTCAGGCAAGATTGAATTTTTTTATGTTTCTAGTTTTCTGACGACCTTGACCTAAAAACTGCTCAAAAGCAGCTTAAAATTTTGACAGAGTACAGCAATCACTAAAAAATTTCGTCTTTGCCGGGACAAGGCAGGAGAATTACCTTTTTTCTAAATTCTGAATGCCGGCGCAGGCGGTCATCCTCATAGTTTCTTCCTTTCTTCTTCTTTTAACCGCTCAGCTTTTCAGAGCGGCTAAAAGAAGAATAAAGGAAGAAACTAGGAGAATTACCTGTAGCTGTGCGTTTCGTCTAAATGGAATTTAGCCTGCGCCGCTGACAGCTTGGGCGGCTGCCTCGCAGGCTAGATAGAACATAGGCTTACCAAACTTAAAGTTCTATTTTTTTTTATCGGCGTCTACGACTTGTTTCTAAAGTTTTGGTACCAACGACTATTGTACTTAGTGTTAGATACTACGTAAGTAACAGTTTCCGTATAAGAGAATGTATGGGAAATTTGTTGTCTCTCTAAAAACGTGTAAATTAATTACTACCTAGTTTGAAATAGATTTTATCTACCTCTAACGTGTTGTTTATTTGTGTTTTGTACCGGTGTTTTTGTTATTTTGAGGCCGCTGGGCGGATATACTCGAAAAAGTGTTGGGAGCAAAGTAAAGTAGAATTTTAAGTTTGGGAAGCCTGTGGATAGAATTAGAATACTGTCCAGGTAGATTTTTTTGGCGGGGCTCAATTACCCTCCCCCCCACTAACACTTTCGTGCGACGATTAATCCCAAAACAATATAGTTGACTAAGTTCCGCTAAAAGAACTTAATTTTTTTAGCCTGCAGCTAAAGTGCAGACTTACGTCAAAACTTTTTAGCGTTAAAAACCTCTTAATTCTTTTGCTTGGCCTCGGTTGCTGAAGTACTTAGTCTCAGAAGCAGAAATAAAGAAAATGTTGTAGGAGAAACCCGTGTTTATAGTCTGTTCCGTTGCCGTCGGATCCAGGATACCAAGTCAGCTAAACGCTTTGATAAAATATATGTAAACACAACTGAAAACAACGAAGGTAAGATTTTATTAACTATATTTCACCGGTAGGTCACTACCGGTCTTCATCAAGTGTGTTATGAAGGCCGGTACGCAGTGACTCGAAAAATGTTGTAAGAATACCTGTGTATGTTGCGTTGAATGCAAGGGACCAAGTCAGTTTTTAGTCCTTTTAAAATTATATCGAATTGTTTTATCACGTGTAAAGGACCTTTTCAAATTTATAGATAGCGCAAAATTAAAAAAAAAACATAAAGAACAAAGCGTGAAAGAAGTAGAAAAACAAAAATTATTACAAAAATTCCCCGTAAAACCGAACCAATAACTAATCATTTATTAAACCGCAGATTATCGAGTAGGCCGAAAAAAAGTTAATTCGATAACCCGGTTTTCTGAATTTCATAGACATATATATGTCAAATCCATTTTAAGATGATAGTAATGGATAATGTTTGATTGAGAAGGCAAAGCTGTCGTAGATTATTCCTAGATTTAGCCGCCAATATTATAAAATTAGCATTACATCAATGAAATTTTCAAAATAGTTCTGCTATATTTAGCACTGAGTTGTTTTGTTATGTAAAATATCTCCCGGCAGCGAACAACGTAGGGCATTGTGGGAAGTAGACTCCAAGGACAGCAAGAAATGGCGTCCTCTGAAGTTTACGAAGTTGTTTTATCTGGCGGTGCTCCATGGGGCTTTCGACTACAGGGCGGCAAAGAATTTGGAGCACCTTTAAGAATTGCAAAGGTTTGTGCTAAATCTTTTCTACAAAAGTTTTTATTTCACTTGTAATGCATGTTTGTATCTAGATTTAATGCCCAGCTGACAACGGAGTTTACAACCATTTTCTGCTTGCACACGGTAAGGTATTTCGAGTAACTTACATAAATTAACTCGAGATGACACTAGATATTAATTAAGAAAGCGTTCCCATCACTTACGTAGTATGTTGATAAAATCTGGGATTTGGGCAGAACCCGTTAAGAAATCTTAAATATATCGTGGATCAAATATCTCAAAAACATCGATTATTCGATATTTGAGCTCATTCCTTGGAGAAGATTCATATTGCTTACCTCGAGGGACAAATATTTCAAACACTAAGATAATTTAAAACGGAGGTTATGGTAACTATTTTTATGACAAGATTTGCGTAGATCTCGAGTCGAGTTTGAATCTGTTTTAAAAATCGTTTTTATTAAGTGGGCCACCTGTAGACATAGAGGAAACCGTAAAATACACTTCAAATATATTATTAATATTTTACCAGAGCAACTTGGAACTTTCACCTTAAATTAGCTTGCCTAATTATCAACCAAAACTGCTAACATTCACATGTTTTAATTAATTATTAACGAACATAGCTTGCAACAGGAGTTATTCGATTCCTTGTAGTTATAATTCTGTTAACGTTCGTGCTTATAGTGGCTCAGTCCTTGTGTTTGATTAAAACTATAAACATGCCGGTACGGTAATTTGCCATCTGTTCTTTCAAGCACACTAAGTTATTTAATTTTCATGATTAACTTAAGCTTTGTAAGGATGGAGATACTTCGCATGACTTGACGTGCGAAAGTCGCCGTTGTAAATTCTATGGTTAACTTTTCGCGGTTGTATTTATTAAATGTATCCCTACATTCTTGAAGACGCGACTTTTTCTGTGGGGTCACAGAAAGTTTTTGTCTGAGTTGGTTTTCTTTTGCCATCGGCCGTTTTCTTGTTTACAATAAAGTCAAAGCATTGATTCCAAGTGCTGTATTCATTTCACGGTATCGTCTTGGAGACAAAAAACAAGCAAAGTCGAAAGGATATACAGAGATATGCCAGTATTAGCGGTCAATCATATTGAAATTGCTAGATACAAAATATTGTACTTTAAAATGAAATTTGTAAATAGAATGTGTTTGAATTAAAATCCTTTATGTTTTGGTAATTGTGTTTTTACTATAAAGACCTTCTGAACTGTTAATGTAAAATCAAGCCAGCTGGATCAAGGTGATACAAACAAATTAAGCTCACAGGAAATGCGTTTTTATTAATGTACAGGGCTTATCAGTTATGTCAACAATCTATATTGATTTATTATTTCATGGTTTGATCATAGTTATTTTCAGGAAAATATTGGAACATTTTTTTGATTATTGGTGGATGGACCAATTATGATATTTCTCAAACTTCACTATGCTAGTTTTAAAATAATCTTGATAATAGATTTTATAATTTTACTGCAGTACTTATTAAATAGAGTTCAGTTACAAAAGATTTTAATTAAATACTGTAAAAAATTTATATGGTACACCATAAAATAGTGTATTATCGTGTTTTAAAAATATATTAACCATGCTAGAATTTCTAATGACTGAAATTACATGGTGTGCTGTTGGTCATGTTACAGTGCTTTTGGTACATTGAATTTTTAATAAAAATAATCAACTTAATAGTAATGTTCCTTCAGTAATTCAGTAGAGCTTTACAAAAATATAGTCAAAAACACATAAAACTAAAATATTTTTAAAACTACTAAAAGGTATTTACAATGATATTAAAAAATAATGAGTAAAAACTTGAAAAAATACTTAAAATATTAGAGTGAGAAGTTACGGTTCAAAATATAATATTATTTTAAAAAGAAAAGTTTAAAAGTCCTTATGTTGTCATTTTTTATCTTTAGATGAAAAGTAGAACCCTCTTTTAATACTAAATTTTGCAAGTTAAATAGTTTTTTGCTGTTCCTGTTATGCTTTTTCGAGTCTTGAAATTTGCAAATAAGACAGTTTTGGGACTGCTGTCACTTCTTGACCAAGCATTAATCCATTGTGAAGTCCTGGTGTGATGACCTAGGGGAAGGTAGTTGTGTAGCTTCCAGTTGAATATCAACATTATCAACACAACAATTTCATTTGTTTGTAGTTTAAAACATAGCGAAAAACAGAGAAATTCAGTTTGAAGTGCTTTGTTTATCACTTTTTTTCCTTGTAAAACTGCACTAATGACCGCAAAGGACGTCTTACTGCTGCCAGGTCACAGTTACCAGTCCCCTGCTGCTTGGTCAAAAGTTAAACTCCAAACTTTTTTGATTAAAAAGCATACTTAAGTATGGAATTTTTCTTCATTTTTTTAAATTCTAAGTTCATAAATGACAATAGTTTTCATCTAATAGAAAAGAAATAGCGATATAAGGACTTTAAGTAAGGACGTAAGAATGAGCTGGAACACTTTATGTGCAGTGGGAGAGCATTTCACTGTTTGGTTACAATAATTATATTCAGGAAGGTCCATATGTTTTGAGAGGGCAGTGAGATGGCATCACTAGCTATTTGTTAGATTAGCATAGCACCAGACTTGACCTTGAAAAATCTACAGCGGGTTCAAAAATATTCATTTAAATTGGAAGGTGCTAGTTCATTAAGTTATTTATAAATCATGGATTTTTCGTGTAATTATTGTTGTAGTACAGGTAAAATTAACATGACCATGTTTGTGTAAACCAGCTGTTAGAAGACAAGCAGCTGAATTCTGGTCGTATTGGAGTTTTTGGACTTTAACTTGCCTTAGGAGTGAGCAGAGTTGTCAATAAGTGCTGCCGACTTGGTAACAGTGCTGGCTATTTGAACTTTTTCACTGCAGGCAGAAAATTGGCAGACATGCTGTAAGTGGAAGAAACAGTGGTCATTACAAAAATGCATTTGGAAAAAAATAGATAAATTAAATCATGCAGTTTACTTTCAGAAGAATAACTGATGAGGTCAATGTGGTGTGGAGAACATTGAACATAGATTAATGAAAATGAGGTTGAGATGGTTTGGTCATGTAAAACGTACGGATGAAAATAGCGTACTTAGGAGAGCGATGGATCTGGAAGTGGAAGGTAGAAGGAAGGTAGGTAGGAAAAAGAAGACCTGCAATCCCGGCCAAAATACCTTGAGACTTTTAATTAATAAAATTCAATCAAAATGTCTATTTAAAATTATTATTTAGGAGTTGAATGACACCAACTTTACATTTGGTGTCATTCATTATTATAATAACTAATAGAGCATTTTTGATCATCATAAAATCTAAGCCACCCCCCTTTCCCCCGTTTCAATGTTGGTCCGATATTTTGATCTAATTTTCTGGATGAAAAACAACATTGTATTGGGGGAGGGGGGAGGGAGCCTGCCGTCAAAAAATTGTATATGAAACTTAAAAAGTCTCAACTCATTTGTCCCGGATTGTGGAGTAAGGTAGTGGAAGAAGACATGAGGAAGCTAAACATCATGGAAGAACAATATGGCAGAGGATTATTAGAATACAATGGAGGCAACTCATATCACGTAAAACCCCAGGAGTGGGAAACTAGGGATAATAAACGATGATGATGGTGATGATGATGATGATGACGATGGTGGCAGTGATAATGATGATGATGATGATGATGCTGGTGATGATGATGGTGATGATGATGATGATGATGATGATGATGATGATAATATTGATGATAATGATGATGATGGTGATAATGATGATGTTGATGATGATGAGGATGATGATAATGATGATGTTGATGATGATGAGGATGATGATAATGATGATGTTGATGATGATGATGATGATGATGATGATGATGATGATGATGATGATGATGAGTTTACTTTCAGAATATCTCTCAAATCTTATTGTCAACCCTGCTTAGGGTAATATGTTATAGCGATCAATTTTAGGTCTTACAAATGTTGTGTTCATAAAATAAATAAATAAATAAATGTTTTTTTATATAGGCCCTTTCAAAAAAATTACAACATGTGATTTACACATTTAATTGCCATTTTGTATAGCAATAACAAGTATGTAATTTCAACTGAAGTGACTGTAGAACAGCAAAACAGCTTACCAGTTTTTCAGAAACCCTAGCACTTTTCTTCATCCAATTTCTTTCATTTTGGAAAATGAAGATACAGGACAGACAAAATGGTCCCTCAAAATCATTCAGCTATGTAACATTCATTCTTTACCTTGTCCTTGGTGAAGGCGATTGACCATATAGTGAACTTCTGTTTAGACCTTTTGGAATGGCTGGAAATGCTTCCAATTGATCCATCATTGTAAAAAGAGATTTTGCTTTTTTCTTCTTCTCTATTTTGACTTATAAAAAATTATTTGAAAAATTATTGGGTCAGCTAAAGCCTCGTCAACTGGGCTTACTAGAAATAACTGGCTGGCTACATGCCTGGTTTCATAATTATATATTGATAAATTATATATTAGTTATGTGATGTGTATAGTTACTGGTTGTTTAGCTTGTGTTTTAATAGCATTTGAAAATCTTTGGGGACTTAGAGAAATCTTGCCGTACTGACAGTATAATTGTGTTTTTGATTACAGGTGAACCCAGGGAGTATAGCAGAAAATGCTGGAATCAATGAAGGTGATTTAGTATCATCAATAAATCACTTAAACTGTGAAGGATGGACTCATAGTGATGCGTTGAACTCAATCAAGAAAAGTGGTTTTGAGTTGACAATGTTGTTATCTAGGTGAGTAATGAGAAAAATAAATTTAAAAATTGATGAATCGCAAACAGGCATAAAATTATAAAATGTTAAAAACGTTCTGTGGTTAAAACTTTAAAAACATGAGCTTTTAGTTGTCAGACTACAACCTTTAACAAGTAAAAAATATTTAAAAAGACTCCGTATATATTGTAATAGTTGTAATTAAGTGTTATCATTGTTACAGCACTGTATTGGTATTGGTTTTTATGTAGCAAGATAATATACGTGTGATCTTAGTTCAGTTTGTAAGATCTTTGGTTATCAAATGAAGGCTTTGGATTCAAAATTGAACATTGATAATGCATGGAGCATGCAAAATGTAGCAAAGTAGATTTGATTTCACTGTAAGATAAAATGGAAATCAATCAATCAATCAATCAATCAATCCAATTTTGATCTGGGTTTATCCCCGTAAATGGGGGTGGCTGGATTTACCCCACTCTAATAGCAATCTCTCCAACTCCCACTCTCCATCTTGCTTGATTCAAGGCATCCTCCTTCTCCAAACCAACACT
>JAOBBB020114844.1:0-13078 GCA_025331005.2 Zoanthus gigantus
GTACCTTTAAAGTGAGTTGATCAGTTACAGGACAGCATTCAATTTTGTAGACTATGCCGTAATGCTGCACATTTTTTGGTCGACAACTTTCTACTAAAATTGATCCTCTTCCTGATGGCTTTACGGTTACACTCCTGGGTGTTGGGCACAATGCTATTAAAAATTATAAAAATTAATATAAAAAATAAAATTACTTTTCAATGGTGCACAATTGAAAATTTAAATCATAAATTAAGTATTTGAAGCAGGCTAATCTTCATTTCAAGGCAGTACTATGGTTGGTACAGCTGATAAGATCTCGGTGTATGACATTCGCAGATTGCAGACGGCAGACTGCATATTGTTACTTGCGTGACACTGATTGCATTATAATGTACATTGAAAACATACTAATAAAGGAGACATCATCATCACTTTTTACTTGGTTCTTATAGATGGAACATCGGGTATATGTCCTGCTAGCTGCTGGCTCAATATATCCATGCGTTAATAAAGTAGTAGTTGTATAAATATCTTCAGCTTGGAAATAACTATAGAAAAAATGTTCATGTTGACAAAAGCTTCTTTTTTCAGAAAAAAAAAAAACTTCCGAGTCTCTAACGGGAATCGAATCCATGACCTTCTGATTACTGGTCAGACGCTCTACCCACTGAGCTACAGGAACTCATGTAGGGAACGGGTCACTTAACTTGGTTCTTATAGATGGAACATCAGGTATATGTCCATATGTCCTGCTAACTGCTGGCTCAATATATCCATACGTTAATATACGTTAATAAAGTATTAGTTACAAGTATAAATATCTTCAGCTTGGAAATAACTACAGAAGAAATGTTCGTGTTGACACAAGCTTTTTTTCCTCAGAAAAAAGGGAATCGAACCCATGACCTGATTACCAGTTAGACGCTCTACCCACCAAGCTACTGCTTTGTAGACAATCCAAGAAAATATCAAGTAGTAAAAAGAGCAGACAGAATTTTTATATGCCATCAAAGCATCAGGTTTGGCCCTTATCTTAAACCCTGATGATACACAGCAATAAATAGAAACTAAAGCCAACCTACATAAAGTTACCATATCACAGAAGCATAATTATGACCAACATGCCGAATAATGCAAGGTCATGATAAATAATTATCATAAAAAAAGAAAAACAGATCTTAAGACTACAACTGATAATTACAACTAGTTAGCTATTAATTATAAATTTTTATACTTACCATTATTGAAAAGATCTAGATGATCTTGGGTTTTTACTTCATATTCACTTATACCAAATCTATTGGCAACAGCAATGTTCCACAAAAGACAGGAAAATCTAGGACGATCACAATTATTGTTTGGACAATTCCAAGCTTGGCTGACTAGATCACACGAAAAAGCTTTGAAGGAAGTTGAAGAGTTTCTAGTGCACCAACTGGCAATTTTCTTTAGCTCATGGAAATTTCCATTTTTCCAATGGCCACATGCCAAGTATGATACTGTATAACTTAGGAAATCACCATTGCTGGGGACTGCATTCCACGAAACATTCACAACCACTGGGGGAAATCCATAACTCTTGAATTTTGGCTCTAGGTTAGAAATATTTGGTTTTTCTGCAAGACACACAAAACAATAAGACACATTTATCCCGTGTAGGAGTAAAAAAGTATCGATCACCTCAGGAATGTAAATACCCCTGCGGTTAACTGTACAATTTTTATTAATAAGATAATATATTTGGAGGAAATAAGGATACACATGTAACAGCATCGTTGGAGTTGCATCTGTGCTTGTGGCTTAATTTTGTCATGCCAGTTATATTGTTCTCTTCCTATTTATTGAGATTGCATATTGATGTGTCTCAGTTGTGGGTGAGATCTAAGTATTTTGCTAGTCACAAATAAAGTTACGAGTCACTAACAAACTGATTAGTTTTAGAATATACTCCTATTAATGTGACCATACTAAAGTTGTTTCTATTAGTTTTACTTGACTATAAAACATGTAATGATAACTCAGATGTGAGCTTGATTGACTACTAAACGTTTGTGCTATCTATACTTGAGTTCATCTTGTAACGATTACAAAATAGCAAAACTATAAACTCTTGAAATGCAACGTGACAGAACTAACTACGATCATAAACCACAAAACCATTTAACGTTAGACACAGGCCTGGGTTCTAGGATCCAGGCCTGGTGCAATCTCTTGGTACCAGGACCTATGCTACACCATCCCTCACTTTCAAAAGGGAGTTCAGCTATAGACTGTTCTAACAAAGTCTCTGAGCCAAAAAGGCTCCCTTCTTGAACACTTTGCTCTAGAGGGTGGTTGCTCATTATCAATATCCTCTTGTAACTGCGGAGTTGGGGTGGCAGACACAGTTTCCAGTCCTAAGTCCGCCACGGGTGGTTCTACCCATTCTATATCAACCTCCGGTTTGGTGGGGTCTGTATGCTGCTGGAGTTGTACAAGTTTGGGTGTGTCCGTCAACATACGGTTGGGATTCTTCTTGGAGGGGGGGGAGTGACATGGTTTTAAATAGTTGAAGTGGACCACTTTCTGAAGACGTCGTTTTCCTGGTTTTCTCTTTTCCTCTTCAATACAGTACGTGATGTCAGACAAAGCCTTGACAATTCTCCAAGGTCCACACCAACGTTTCATAAATTTCTTTTTCGCTTTTCTTAATCTGTTACGATACCACACACGATCTCCCTCCTGATAACATCGCCCTAATGACTTGGAATCATAATACGTCTTCTGCTTGACTTGGGCTCGCCTAAGGTTTTCCCTTACCAGTCGCTCTGTTTGTTCTATTTGCTCTTTCTGATGTATAACATACTCTAGGTAGGTTAATGTGTCTTCATCCACATTGTCAATTTTGAGAATAGCATCGACTGGGAGGCGAGCTTCATGGCCAAACATCAGGCGATAAGGGGTGTAGCTAGTTGACTCATAAACGCTAGAGTTATATGCCAGTAGTGCCTTTGGTAGGTGTGCAGCCCAGTCATGATGGTACTCTGACACCAACTTGCATAAGATCTTTACTAAAGACTTATTCAGCCTCTCCACTTGTCCGTCCCCCTGTGGGTGGTAGGGAGTTGTTTGAGTCTTCGCCGCCTCAAGAAGGTCGCAGAGTCCCCTAAGAACTACACTGTCAACATTACTTCCTTGATCTGAGTGGAAACTTTCAAAGCACCAAAAGCGGCAAATGCATTCATCCATAATTTTATTTGCTAGCGACTCTGATGTAGTGTTCCTTGGAGGAAATGCTTCTGCAAACTTGGTGAAATAATCTGAGATCACAAGTAGCCACTCATGACCAGAATTTGACCTTGGTAGTGGGCCAACTATATCTATTGCTACTCGCTGTAAGGGATGACCGGCCCTGACACATGTTAGTGACGCTTTGGGGGTTCTTGGTGGATCGTTAACTTGTGCGCAGGTTGCACAAGCTTTGACGTAATTTCCAACATTTTCACGCAATCCAAACCAATAAAAGCATTCACGCACTCTCTTTACTGTTCTGTTCACCCTAAGGTGGCCAAAAAATGGATTATTGTGTAGCTCTTGTAGTATCTGCGGTACCAGTTTCTTTGGGATGCATAACTAGGCGTTGGTAAAGTTCGTTCTCGGTGCCCTCTTCCTTCCAAAGTCCAAGGATGAGGCCATCCTTGAAGAAGAGGTGGTCAAACTGCGCCCAATATGATAACAGTTCTCTTCCTTTCCCCTCAATCTCTTTTCTGGCTGCCCTTTGTCCACTTTTCAACCATCGAGACACTTCGGTAAGCACTGGTTCTTTCTCCTGCTCACTCCTGATTTGGTTTTTTAAAGGGGAGGTAAGAGGAACTGATTGTATGAATTCTGCTTCCTCATTCCATGGTATGCGAGTAACGGCCGGGGCAGTGTTCTATCTGGAAATTAAAGTCACTAAGGCATTCAATCCATCGCGCTACTTGTCCTTTAGGGTTTCTTAAGCTCTTTAGCCACTTGAGTGCATTATGGTCTGTTCTAACAATAAATTGTTTACCCCAAAGGTATGGTTTCAAAATGTTCGGCTCCCCATACTAAGGCAAGTAATTCTTTGCGAATCGTGCTGTAATTTCTCTCTGCCTTTGTCGAAACTCTTGCTGCATATGCAATAACTTTCTCTTTGCCATCTTGTAGCTGGGACAATACAGCTCCCAAACCACTGTCGCTGGCATCAGTATCCAATATAAATTGACTTTCAGGTTGGGGATATGCAAGTACTGGGGCAGATGCTAATCGGCGTTTGATAGTCAGGAAGGTGTCTTGACAATCTTGAGACCAGTCTCACTTGTTTTCTTTCTGTTCTAACCGGTACAATGGCGTAGTAATTTCTGCATATTTGGGCACAAAGTGCCGGTAGTAGCCAGAAGTTCCCAAAAATGACCTCAACTGAGAAATATTTGAGGGGACAAGCCATTCTCGGACGATTTTTACTTTTTCCGGGTCAGTAGAAATTCCGTCACGGGAAACAACATGGCCCAAAATTGTCACTTTGTTGGCCAATAATTTGCATTTCTCGGTGTTCCTTTTTAGTTCTGCATCTGCCAAACGTGATAACACATGGGTAAGCCTGTCTCTATGTTCCTCAAATGTCTGTCCAAATATTATCACATCGTCTAGGTATACAAGACAATCTGTCCAGCACAGTCCCTTTAGCATACTGTGCATGGTTCTCATAAAGCATGCTGGAGCATTTGTCAAACCAAGCTTAATCTTCTGCACTGCCATTGGGAGTTGCAAATGCTGTCTTCTCCCTATCTCCTTCTGCCACATCCACCTGCCGATAACCTTGACGTAAGTCCATATGAGTGAACCACTTTGCACGAGCCAGACTCTCAAGAATTTCATCACAACGTGGTAAGGGGTACAGGTCTTTCTTCGTCACAGAGTTTAAGGCTCTGTAATGCACAAAGAATCGTTGACTGCCGTCTGGTTTAGCCACGAGCACCATCGGAGAACACCATGGGGACTGAGATGGCTCAATAACTCCAGCTTTGAGCATCTCCTCTACTTGGCGATGCATTTCCTCACGCTTATGAAATATTACTCTGAGTGAGGGGTCATGAACTGGTTCTGCTGTTTCGGTGTTTATATATGGTGTTGCACTCCTTTTGCATGGCCAAGGTCGAAAGGCCCACGGGAAATGCAGTGAGCATAAGTGGCTAAGACCTCATGGTGTAGACGCTTTTTCTCACTGGAGATGGACTCATTATTAATGGGAAACAACTCTGCCATGAGGGCAAGTGTATCTTTTTTTTTGGAACTTTTCAGTTCGGACAGCACAACTCTGAGAATGTTCGTTTGTTTTATGGCTGTTCGGTAAAGGGTAAACCACCCTGTAGCACACGGACCCCATGTTTCTTTGTAACTTAAAGTTATGTTCCCCTAGAGGATGCAATGTCCCAACGATGCTACATTTATAATTTCTAACTGGTTTATCTGAAGGGTTAAATACACGTACTGAGAAGAGCCCGTTTTTAACTGCAACTGCTGTTTGTAGTACCTCAGCACAATACCTGCCATCAAGGCTCCCCCCTGATTCAACTACACCTTCAATATCCTCCAACTTAAGGTCTTCCTGTACTCTACACGAGACATTAGTTACCATGGTAGGTGCAATCACGAGGGTTTCAGCAACTCTAACTTCATATACTTGATTTAGGCTCTGAAAAGATATCTTCGTTTTCCCCTTGCCACTGTACAAAGTTTCAGTGTTAAAATTTAGCACACATTTGTGGGACTTGAAAAAGTCTACCCCAACAAGTATGTCCTGAGCCAAGCCCCTACATACATATATACCCTGTGGTTTGCTTTGGTATCACCAAGCTGGATATTCACCACAGTCTGTCCCAGGATATCAAGCAGTAGGTTATTGGCCCAAAAACAGGCTTTTGCTGAGCCTTTAATTTTGTTGGCAAATGAGTTAAATAATAGCTCACTGATAACTAAAACTTGAGCTCCTGAATCAAATTGAGAGCTTGACAATGTATTTCATTAACAAAACAATTTACAAATGCACCTTGAGATGTACTGGGTGGGGTTACTTCTGTCTGTACCCCGCCCTGCCTCCGTTTTCCTGGTTTGTGAGCTCCGGGTGACCAAGGGTTGGTCCCTGCCTTGGGCAATCCCGCTTGAAGTGAGATAAACTACTGCATTTGTAACAACCTCGACGTGTTTGTCCACCTCCTGACCTACGAGGTGTTTTTTCCACAACTGTTCTCTAGATTGTTGTAAGACATTCAATCGCTCCAAGGTTTCTGCTTGTTGTTTAAACAGTTTCTTAGCCCATCCTGGTTTTTCATGAGCAGTAATATCAGTTTCCACGCCAGCAATCAGCTCTGCTTGTTCCCCAACACATAGCTTTTGAATGTTTATTTGTTAATTCCTTATGCAATCCCATTGCCAGTACTCGTGCAGCCCCTTTTCCAGTACTTTCCAATTCGTTTCAAAACGCTGCGTGGCTGTCAGGGCTTCATCCAAAGTCTGGGGATTTAAATCCAATACTTTCTCTTTAAGGTTAATAAGAGTCAGAGCACCAACGAAACCAAGTGCAGTGCAGTAGACTATGTTTGGGGGTCATATGTGTAGGCCAGTTCAACCAGACGTGAAATACCACATCGCAACTGCTGTAGGTCTTCGTCTTTGCCCCTTATTTTAGCATGCAAGGGTGCGATGTGAACCTGTCTTGCTTCGAGTGGATGAAATATTTTCTGCAAGGCATTCTCAGCTGCTGACCACGAAGTGGATTCGTCAGGAGTTAAACTGTAAAATGTTTGTTCCGCCAATCCTTTTAAATAAGCTGGGAGCACTTAGAGTTTCCGACCATTTGTTTAAGACTGAAATGTTTTTAAACTTCCGAACCCAAGTTATCCAACTCTCTCCCAGCAATGCTGAAAAGGTTTCCGGTTTAATTCAAAGAGAAGTATGGCTGCTCGACGTTAGCACATGTCCAAAAGCTGTCTGTTGAGAAATATCTACACTCGCTGTACTGGTATGCACCTGGGCCAGTTTCTCTTCCAGCTCGGCAATTTTCTGTACTAAAAGTGTCACTGTAGGTTCAAAAGACATCACCGCTGCCACCTAATGTAACGATTACAAAATAGCAAAACTATAAACCCTTGAAATGCAACGTGACAGAACTAACTATGATCATAAACTACAAAACCAACGTTAGACACAGGCCTGGGTTCTAGGACCCAGCCCTGGTGCAATCTCTTGGTACCAGGATCTATGCTACAATCTTAGTTCCACAGGTTATAGCTGGTGCATCAGTAAAGGCATCCTAAACTGAAATGTGTGCATGTTTGCCTCATTAAACTGATATTAATTTTGGTAAAACCAGGGCATTTGAATTGAAATGAAAGTGGAATGAAATCAATGCAAATTAAATCTATGATTACCAACAAATATAAATTTCAATTAATAAGTAGTTAATCAAGCTCACATGACTGACTGCTAATTAATAAGCCAGAGATGAAACTGTCAATAAATCGTACTCAATATTTGTTTGAACAACACAATAACTTTATATTCTGCAAGGATAATTCTTTATTATACACCTAAAGGCTCGCCAAAATACGTCCGACTCATAAAATTATCCAGCGATATTGGAAGCCAAACCGCCTAATAAGATATATATATTGCAAATACTATAATAACTTATAACATACTTGCTAATATAAGTTACTTTACTGGGTATTAAGCTGGTATATCAAATGCTAACAACTGGTTAACAAATGAGGTTATTTTTACAAATTAAAATATTTCTAAAACCTAAATTATTCCATCATGTTATAGTTTCATAAATATAATAAGTTATCAAAATTGATTCGATTGCTTAGTACATACCTCCAATTGATATTACATGTTCAACCTGTGAACAACTTTTAACACCCAGAGAAGATGTTGCATTAAATGAACAACACCTGTAGGTCCCCTTATTAGCAACAGTCACTTTTGGAATGTACAACTGGACAATTTTGGAATTAAGTTTCACTGTGTAATTAAATAGCCATACTTTATCATTCCACAGCCAGACCAAGGTCTCCAATGACAAACTGGTATTCCAACTTGTACAGTTTAGAATTAAGGGACTCTTGACTGCAATATTATATTTCCTATAAATCGTTCCTATAAAAGGATGATTTCATTAATTCATAAAAGAAACTGAGGTTTGTCTATTTTCAAGAAATAAATAAGTTAGGTTTAACAGTGCTTGCCATTTAAGGTGGGAGATTGCTCTCGCTCGCCATCACTCGTGCAAAATCAATCTGACTAGAGCGATAAATAGATCACCTACTCACGAAAAATCGCTCTCCTCATCAAAGAATAAAAAGCACATACAGAGCAACTTCATTAAGAACATCAAACAACAAGCATGATCAAGGCTGGGTACGAAACGTCTTGGTACGAAACGTCTTGGGTACGAATCGTCTTGGGTACGAAACGTCTTGGGTACGAAACGTCCGGTAACCTGTTGAAGTACTGGGTGTACATTAAAAGAAATAACATGAATGATTACCGCAGAAATGTGATTCTAGTCTCGAGCTGATAAAGTAATTGTTTTCACACAAGTATCCTTAAAAAGCACCTTGTTCCCCCAATGAAAGGAAAGAAAATTCTGTAGTTTAAAGTAAAACATGATAGGTTTCATGTTTTAACTGAAATTTCTTCACTCAGTACTTTCAATGGCCACAAGCACCAAATGTGTTTTCCTCTTGCAATTTCTATGATACTACAGTACTATAGTACTTTTCAGGTTACATATTTGATAATGGCCACGTTGTTGAAAAAATCGTTTTTAGATTATTACAGATTCTCTCCCGTTTGTCTCTTCTTCAAAGAGTTGTGGCAAAGTGATTGAAAAATAAAGTCATATAAGAAGCAGAAACTTATATCGAGTTTTAATTTTTTTTTTCAATCTTTTATGTTATGAGGTACTTTTAGTATCTAAACTTTTTATGCTTTGTTATCTAATCTTAACAATCTCAATAAGCCGCATGTTCGCCAAGATATTAGTGCATGTCAGCTTTCGTGTTTTTTGGTTCTGTCCGTGCTATCGTCGGCGCTTCTTCGGGCCTTCGTTCAAGAGCGGATTGCTGTTGGCAACAGCCGAAATAACAGTCGAATTCATGACCATGTTAAGCACAGTATGTGATTCCCAATCTCAAGCACTTCTCTTCTCATTGAGAACAATTAGTTTTTAGGGTATTTTTTTTTTTCACATTTACCAACGAGCATCCCCATTCTACACCCATGAGGGAGGGAGTGAATTTAAAACAAAAAATATTCTAAAAAGAAAAGGCTTGTGATTTAATGATGATTGAACATTTTTATTTCAACACCAAGGTGGCATCTCTAAACACCAGAGAACAGAAGGTCGTTCTTGATAATGGCATTGAAATTCGCTTCGACAAACTCCTGATTGCACCAGGTAAACTCTTTACTGTTTTCTCACGGCATATTTGGTGTTTGCATGTGAAAACCATTGTCTTATGTCGGGTAAACTATAAAAGCTTTTCCACAAACGCGTATATTATGAAGTGATGGCCGAAAAGGTGTGAAGCACCGAGCAGGTTATAATCACATCAAAGCTAACAAGAGTAAGTGGAATAATTGTTAGTTTACATTTTTTGTTTTGAATGCTTGGATTTTTCCGCTCGGCATCGCTTTGGTAAAAGGATGTACCGAATAAGAGCTAACAAACTTGATTGAGCCAGCCAATCTGAATGTTAAAAATGCAATTTTCACTTACCAAGTTTTTTTTACATTGTTAAGATGCGTAATCTTGTTCATTGTGTACAACGTTCTTGGCTTCCAGGTGGTATTCCTAAAAACCTACCCATATTTGCCAATGCCAGCAAAGAAGTTCAGAATAGAGTTACATTATTTAGAAAGGTGAGTAAACGAGTAAAATGAACTGAGGCATTTGCTAATCATGGAGTAGGGAAATCGTCGTCCCAGTGCCACATTATAGAGGGGAGAAGATTTATTCAACTTTGTAAGAAGACCAAGTTATTTTGACTAAAATGCCTCTTTTTTTTCGCTCCTTTCACTTATCGAATAATGCTTATTAAGCCTTTACAAACAGCTTAACTTTAAGAAATTTGTTTTTAGAATATTATTGACAGATAGAAGGTTCCTTCTTTTGTGTACAAAAACGTTATCGATATAGAGGCTTTGCATGGTCACGTGACTCTGGAACACTTCTTAAAATATATAACGCTTCGACCATACTTCTGCTTTTGACCAATACATCTTTGAAGACAATGCTATTTTAAAAATTATGAACCAAAATCAAAAATATGCAAATTAGTAGATGTGGCAAAAATTATTTTCAGCATTTATGCAGTTGCTAAAAATGAGGTATTGACAGCAGTCCCTTCAAAGAAATACTGTAAAAGTTTCAAAATGTCAAATATTTTGTGAAATGTTCCTGAGTCACGTGACCATGCAAAGCCTCTATACGAACACCATAGTGATACAGCATATTGCTAAATGTTGTCTTCGTTGTTATAAGTGTAGCTCTTCACTTTACAAATGTAATTTGAAGTAAATATATTTTACTTTTGAATTGAAAGATAGATGATTTTAAAGATCTTGAAGAGAAAACAAGACACGCGAAGTCTGTCGTGGTAGTCGGTGGAGGATTTTTAGGAAGTGAGCTTGCATGTGCTCTTGGGCATCGCGGTAAGCCATCAGAATAAGTAATAAATTCATTGATTTATATAAAACATCCATATAAATGTTCAAATGCGCTTTACAAACAAATACAGAGTTGACAGTTAAGAGACTTAAATTGTTCGCTACAGCGGTTCGCAAGTGTTTTATACATTAATAGTTTTCTCAGTAGAAAAGAGAGGCCACGCAATATCGGGATCTTTACCCTACTCTTTGCAGTAGACATGTGTGGGTGCTTTTAAGTCCCCCTAATAGAGGGTCGAGAGACTGGGGCTGCGGTTTAACGTCCATACCCGAGAAGACGTGATGGTCTAACCATTTGCAGATGTTAGAGCAAAGGCAGCAACTTTTCCTCAATTATTTTAAGATCCTGAGTGATGGTCCGGCCGGGAATCGAACCCGAGCATCCCGAACTTCAGGTTCTAGTTATCAGAATTGAAAATATTATTTGAAATTTATTAAACTTACTAAGTCCTTGTGCCAGCCGTATTCCAAATGAGTGAGGTTAAGTTTTACTTGTCAAACTAAAATGTGCTGGCTCAGATAAACAAATGTAAAACCAGTGTTTTCATGTTTTCAAACCAGCGAGAGCTTCGGATAACTTGCGCTATAACAAGGTTTAACTACCTTATATTGTCGGGAATTGTCCGCCCAACAATAATGCTCACGGTAAGAATAATCACAATTCACAATCTTTGCACAAACTCATAGAACTTTATTGCTCCATTATTCCTTCACACTCCCTCCAGTCCTCTCTCTCACTCTCAGTCCCAACCTCCGCGCGCGTTGGGCGCTTGAAAATAAACGTAATTTCCGGTGCTAAAAAGTAAGTAAACGAACTCGCGTCTCGACAATATAGTTAATGTTACTTTGGTCACATTAAAATATCAACTTTTGTATTTAAAATACTTGTGTTTTCTTCTAATGTTCATTATCGTCAGAAAACTAAAAAGCTAACGTTTCGAGCGTTAGTTCTTGGTCAGTTGCTTCGACAAAATTGTTTTGACGAAGAGCGAAGTTATCTGTAGCTAAGTACTAACTTTGACGACTATTAAACACTTAAACAAAGGGTTGAATAAATTGCACATTTTGGTATTTAGAGTTAAGGTAAAGGTTTTCTGAGATTTCGGTGCAACTGACTGATTTTAGAACAACTAGCTCAAAACTCGTCGTTTTATTGTTTTGTATTTTCAGGAAAACAAACTGGAATGCATGTTTACCAAGTGTTTCCAGAAGAAGGTTTGTTTCATGCAGAAAAACATATCACCAAGAAATTTGTCTTTAGTAAAAAGAATTCTGTTGAAACATCATACTCACGTCTTGTACAGTTGTATCTATGGGTCGTTGAAAATATTGTAATTACGTGTACAGTAATACGATTATGACCGGTTTGTACCGCGGTGTAAACAATGACGTTATGAATGATCGTCGCGGTTACGATTATTGAGACTGAGTTTGTACCTCGGTGTAAACAATGACATTATTGATCTTCACGGTTATAATTATTGAGACCAAGTTTGTATCGCGGTGTAGCAATGACGTTATAAATGACTGCTGGTGTTAGGTACACAATTTAAACAATTGCGAAAGAGGAAAAGAAAGGAGAACTTTGAGGCTTCAACGGAATTCAAACCCGTGACTTCAGCGATGCCGGTGCAACGCTGGAACCAACTGAGCTATGAAGCCACAGCTGGAAAACTCATTTAAAATGACCTGTTCTCGTAATTGTGGGTTTGTAGCTCAGTTGAAAACATCTAGATTCGAGGAAAACAAAACAGAAGTTTCCCGAAGGAGCAGTCATTAAGTATTTTGTTATATAGCATAAACAAAATAAACCACGATTATTAAATTTACTCTCTCTCAAACTTGACGCGCGACAGCAATGTTCACCGGTTGGTCAACAATTTTCTAGATGTTGACCAGCCGGGGAACAATTGATTGAACTCATCCACGTGACCTCGATTTAGCCAATGAAAGTGCGCATTCGAGTCGAAAACGCATTAGCTATATAACAATTCAACTTGGAGCTGATAAGATAAAGTATTAAGAAATGCTGACTATGTTTTGGTTCTGTAACCATCAGGGAACATGGGCATGGTGCTTCCACGGTATCTCAGCAAATGGACAACAAACAAAGTAAAACAAGGTAAGATTTGTGTGTTCTCGCTAATGGTACAGTACATGAATATCTGTACATGATTTATTTGCTCTGTTTGAAAATGGTATCGTCATGATCAGTCTACAGTCTTGTTTAAATCCTTTACGAGCCTAGTGGCCCATAGAGCCGGCGCTTATCTCCGGTTTCCGTAGTGTTAAGCAGATGAGAGTCTTTGACTCCCCCTGGATGGGACACTAATCCATCGCAGGTTAGCTCCCAGCAGAT
>JAOBBB020114920.1:0-13078 GCA_025331005.2 Zoanthus gigantus
AATCCTTACAAAGGAGGCCTTTTTACGAGTTATTTCATATTATACTGCTTCAGAAACCTTTTGTTTCCTTAAATTGTTGGTAGTCAGTTAGTTTTTGTATCCGTATTTAAACTGTTTAAATTTAGTTAATATTTAGGTTGCAGTTACAACTCAACGCATTTTTTCTCAAAGCTATTTTTAAAAGTAAGTTCAACGCTTCAAACACATCAGTTTATTTAACTAAAAGATTAAAAACAAAACAAAACCTATCATCAAAGGCATCGTGTTTGTCTCTTTGCAAACTTTCATTCATGTCTGTTCCTTTTCAATTGAAGAATTGCTAGGAAGAACAATTTTAGATAAGATTTATCTGTTCAGTTCCACTGTCTTGGTTATCTTCGACAACACAAAAGATTTGAGATACCATGCACATATTAAAATGCAAACCAAACTTTTAGAAAAGAAATATGAAAAAGAGACAACTCCCACTAGATTTAGGATTCTAAAAGTTTTTAAAATAAAACTTGTCGATGGTGTGTCACGGTTTTCTTTGTGAACAAAAGACATTTAGTGAGGCAATAGACCGTGCTTTTAGATGTTTATTCAAAGAAGGATTTAATGATCTAATTTGGTTACTTAGTGGTGTACAGTGCTAAAAAACGAAATCATGTAAATCATTGTACTTTTAAATAAATCTTTTTACATAAGTCATAAGAAAAGCAAGCACGGCAACCAAAATCCAACACAAAAAATAATTGTACAAGAAAACAGCAGGCGATCAAAAAGACAAAAAGAACTCCATAGCTTTTTTCTCTGATGTGCACAAGTATTTAATGAATGTGTCGAGGAAAATACAAATGTTTCTTGACGCAGATAAACATGTCAACAGAAAATGGGTACCCGTATACTTAGTAATTTATCACGTCATTTGGTTAAGTGATAGCATTAAATGTTCAAGTCCCCCAGCGGAGAGAAGTAGATTTTCAGACTCAAATGATGACTTTTTGTTGCCACAAGCACATAGAGTGACTGAATGCAAAAAGAAATCAGATAACTTCACACAGCAAACAAAAGTGTCGATTGCGATGAAAGCAGATTTCTTTCTTGTTTCCCGGCTGACTATACCTTTGATTTCAACCAGAGAGTTTATGAAGCATGTCGAGTAAACCAGGTGTTTCCCAAATTTTTCCTTTCTCTATGGAGATTTCAAAAAAATGTTGTTGCTGCATGCGATAGTCGGTGGTCAATTCTTCGTCTCCTTGAGCGAATGACAATGGATACCGGTCACAGGTGTAGAATTGTATTTTATACAGGAATGATAGAGGCACGAGGTCCTGTGCTATTACTCTGGGTTAGCCTTCTTTAGCTACAGAATAATAAGCTGAAGTTGCTGTTTTGAATGTTAGGTTTTACTAGTCTCTTTGCACCGGGATTTATCGAAGCTTTTGTAAGGCTGTAAAATCATTCAATTCTCCGCTACAGCCGGGTTATATCATTTTAAAACAGCATAATCAACAGTCCCTCAACCTCTGTCAACAAAAAACGTCTCCAAAAACTGAATACTAAAATGAATTGCGGTTAACACAGAGGTAAAGTCAGCCAAATAAAATAATGAGTGTTGAAAGATAATTGTAACTAATCCTTTTCTCGTGCGGAAGTTTAAAGTGGAGTTTGGATGTGATAAATACAACTTTTAAAATAATGCTGTGATACCCCATATGAGTTTTTTGAGGGCATGTGGTTTGGTTCAACATCACTTCACACAGCTCAGTGCTACTGCTGATATTCAAATAGCTGATGCATCTTCTTTAGTAGACGAGTAGTCTGTTTTTATAAGTTGGTAAGCTTTAATGCAGGACTTTGACGATCAAAATGCGAGCTCTTTACAGCTTACGGCAATGATCAAAACATTTCAAACTTAAGTTTTTTTATTTTTAATTTCGTTTGGGATGTAATAAGACTATTTCTTTCCTTAGGTTGTTCGTTTCTTTGTTTTAGACACATTCCGCAGTATTGTTTTCGTCCTGAGTATCTCGGCTGAAGATCTACTACGTGTCACTGCGTGTTAGGCGCAGAATTGCGCAAATTGTGTAAAGTAAAGCACGTGCCTTAAAGTGCAAAAAAAAAAAAGAAAAAAAAAGGGAAAGCCAAATAAAGTATTTTCTTATTGAGATCAAACACAAATCTGGAAAATTATCAGATTACTTTAATTCAGTTCTAGGACAAGTTTATACAACCTGAAGATTTTTCCATAGCTGGTCTAACGTAATAAGTCCAACACTGTGTGAACACCTCTACAAGAACTGCTTTAAATGATAATCTCCGTTTCGAACACTTATAGTCATTTCAGTTACAACCAAATAGCCAAACCCACATAATATATCACTAATATAACTGAAATTTAACGGGTACAGCGGTCATTTTCCTAGGAAACTAAAAGACGTGGACAAAGCAGTTCTTAGTTCTCGTGTTTGCACACAAAAGAAAAAGAAATTATTTGGTCAGTTGTAGTTGTAGACCTTCATTATGGCGAATTCCTACCACTTAATTTTTCTGTCTTCTCTTTAAGTAGAAAGCTGTAAATAAACTGACAGTAAAATGCTACATTATATAGGTGAGTAAATTCTCACTTCATTGCACAAACATCGGGTGATAAAAAGCAGCAGAAACTGATTTAAATCACGCGAGAAAAATCAGGATTGCGATTGTCTTTTGTTGTTTTATACCCCACATTTCTGGCATTTGAGCAGCTATAATTAATAATAATAATGTACAAAAGACCCAGTTTTTCATCAATTGACCCGTTTAAGCAAAGAAGGAAGCACATGCTCAAACCCATAAAAAATTGCATGTGCTCTAAAATTTTTATTTTGCTTGAAGAAGCGACCACAAGTTAAGTTTGTCTTCAAAAAGTTCGAGGTTTTTTGGGGTATGGCAGTTCTAAAGTCTATCTTTTAACGCTGGGACACGAGTCCGGCTTTATTCAGACAGAACATAACAGATAGCGCAAATACTTTGCAAATCAGCGTATCTTTTTTTCATTTTAACTTTATTAAAAGAAGATGTTAATGACCAAGGAGCTGGCGAAGCTTTAACAGTTTCTGTACGCATGGTTTACAGGATGTTAAAATTAATTGTTAGTATTTATAGTTGCACTTAATTTAAGATAACACTACTTAGCTTAAAGCCATGTAGAGAATATTCTTCCTTCAAATTTGTTCGCTTTGTAAATTAAACAGCTGCATTTGTTTCGGTCCAAAACTGTTCAACTCTTCTCTTCAGGGCAACGATAACCTTTCGCTATCTCAAACGAAACTCTGTGATAGCATTTTTTTTTATTATGGCCGTCATTGGTTGCTTTTAAAACCATTTAGGCAAAACTTTGTTTAAAATTTATCCAGGCAGGTTTGGATTACGAAACATTGTTAAAAAGCAATTGAAAAAGCTCCTCTTTCAGTGCAGCGTGAGAATAACAAACAGATAAAGAGAACAAGTATACATTCATACATTATACATCACTCCTATGAAGTAATATCAAAACAGCAAATTCATAATTGATAGAAGATTGTAAGCAAAGTCTGCTTGATAAGAACTCTTATCTAACAAAGGGAAGGTAAAGCAAGTAAGCCACACCTTTCTTTAAACTTAATATCGAGGCTTATCTTTCCCTTAATGTATGACCGTGTTCTAATTACCCAAACAAGCCCTGTCTGCTGGCTACCTGTACATACAGGTAGAAGTAACCTTTAACTGACTGATAGATGCTTCCTGTGCTAATGCAGTTTAAGAACTGATCTGGAACTCTTTTTTGATGACTGTATGGGTTATATTCATTGACCTTGACAGGCTTCCAACGTCATCAATTGATCTATAAGGAACTAGCAGCCATTAAGCGAGACCTTCTCTCCCTCCCTTTGATCTGAAAATCACTATAGCAGATAAGAAGAGCATCTAGAAAATGCTTTATCAGCTACATTTGCTATGGAAGAATGCCGACATAAATAGAATCTTTGCATCTATCTTTACAGTCAATTAATCGTGAAAGCTTTCTATAGCTACTAAACATAGAATTCTGAAAAGGATCATAAATGCGACTTTCTTTGTATTTATAAAGACAAAATAACTGGTATTGGTTCTTGTTCTATCTCTCGTACAGACCAATACAATTAAAAAAAACATTATGCAAAGTGAAACCATCAAGGTAACTTATGTTTAGCGAGGATTTAAAACTGGTTAAACTAGTCGTCTTTTCGACGCCGAATTAAAACCAAAATTATCTTCAATTGTTATGTTGTACTCAAACTGTTATTCGATCCAACGCCATTCTTCTATGAGCTATAAATAAGCATTGTGCTTCTTTTGAAGGTGACAAAAATCCTTGTCTGTTATGAACAAGGACACAAAGCAAGTACACTAGACCTTATTTTGACAAAGCACCGGCGGCTATATTTTGACCGCATGTTTTCATTCATTTTGTTTTTAACACAATAGCTTTTTTATCGGTCACCAAAACACATTAAGGTTATTCGTATCCCTAGAGACCCAGTGAGTGTTAATTGGCATGTAATTTGCTTGAGTAAAACGTTTTCTTTGTTCAATCTTCAACCAAATTAAAAAAATACAGTTGTCAAATTTGTCCTTTTATTTATCAAATTTTCCGAGAAGTTGTCCTCCATGTTGCATAGATATATGTTACTCATTCCTCGCCGAGCAAAACCTCAAGTTCATAATCTAGATTTATAATTTAGTGTTTTGCCACGAGCAGTGTTGTTAAGTATTTTGAAAATGTAAACTTTAATTTATTAGTTTTTTGAGTTCAAAGCTTTTCTTTCCCCTCTAAGAAATGAAACTTGTATATCTTCCAGAATATCTTGTATCATTGAAACATTATCTATGTTATAACAAAAGTCAATCCAATATAAAGTGCAAGTTATTTCTAAGTGTTTGAAGTCTCTTTTGTATTCTTAAATTATTTATTAAGAAATCAAATACTAATTGAAACGCGTCCAATTGCAATAATTTTTAACGCGTTTCATTTTAACGATCTAATCTCCTAATGAATAATATTAGTGGCAAAAAGTAGAGTTAATCCTTTGTGAAAGAATTACCCAGCTTAGTAAGATCGTTTTTCCTATTCACTGCATTAATCGCAATAATTTTACCACAAAAGATCTTCAACTTTCAAAGATTCCTTTCTAGTTATAGCTTTGAGTCTTGAGTAGAACCTGCCGAAATGTTTTGATTGTAATTGCGATCGAAGGCGGGTCAAAACCAACAAGCAGTTAATATATGTTGATGTTGAAAACAAAATATCTTCTTGTTTTATTCACGCTTTTATGAGAGGGCTTCATGTCGGCTAAGTACAAAGGCAAACTAACAGGCCAAGCATTAAGAATAATGAAAACGAATCAGACTCTCTGACCAGGCCGATTTATAACAATAAAATACAAGAAAACTTTTTTGAAAGTCATTTGATTACAACCAAATAAATCTTTCTCAATGTAGTCGCGTTTGTTTTTATTGCTTTAAACTTTCCTGGAACTTCTTTGTATTATATCCTTTTTAAAAAGAAAATAACCAAGAACTTTGATGTGAAAAGCGAGTATGGCTGTTCGCTTCTTTCCCTTATGTGCCAGATTTCGAAACACTGAGGATATCAAATATAGTTGGAAATTCGGTAAGCAATAAATCGTCCTCGCAACATTTGACTTTGCTTTTAGCTATTTAAAAATACTGACTATTTTTCCGTTTTGCCAATAAGAAAACAAATTATATCCTAACGTAGAATATTGCCAAAGGCATTGACATCACTGGCTTAAAGATACCGAAATTCGGCCCATTAATCATTATATTTTTAGAGATTTATTCTTGTTCAGAAATCGTATACTTTCTCTTTTTACTACAAAAGCTATAGCACATTTATGCTTTCAAATTTGACTGACGACAGCCGATGCTAATTTTTTGAAGTGGGTTGTAAATTGAAACCACAACTGACAGAAGGCACTTCGTTGGCGATAAAAAGAACGCTGAATTTACGATAAGGCATTTACGTAAAATCGCGAGTTCCTATTTAATCAATATCAGACAGGTACACGCGGCCGAAATGTTGTTCATATCTTCAGGTCATCGCTTAAGATATAAGGTTTGCAAGTAAACTTAACTGTCGGAATGGAAAAGTACGGCCTGTGATATGACTACGGTACAAATGTCCCTGTTCAATGTTCTTAGACAGCGATAACAGTTTTTAGTGATTCGGGGCATATAAACAGTTTTACGCGCGTGGGTGCTTTCAACTTTGTTCGAAATGAGAGCATTTCAGTCAGAATATCCCAGTAATTCTCTTTCATGCTGAAAGCAAAGGCAAACATAACATTAGTGTTGCTTAGATCCTATTAAGTGTGTCACTTAAATGAATTACAATCTATTTGGTAAGCTAATTATCCACTAAATGTCGACCAACAAATGCAGACATCTTCGAAATACGGAAGATTTTCATTTTGAGTTTAATAGGATCAAGAACAGTGTAATGTTCTGTACAAATACTCATAGACTAATGCGATTAGTACAAAATAGGATGTGTCAATTTCAGTCCAAATTAAACTGGTTGCTTCTAGTTATATTTTCAAAAAGGATGTTCTAGTCCTAAGTCTTTAATATTCATTTAAAGTAGTTAATTTCCGGCTAACAAGCTGGCGTCAAATGCAAGAAAAAAAGGTTTATAATTTATATTGTAATTAATTCAAGAGCTATTATTCCCTATAGGAATCAAGGAAATGGGAAAACAGCTTTAATATGTGACAGAGTAAACAAAAAAAAACTCTCTTATCAGTTTTTAAGGAAGCATTCGATTAAGCTCGAGAATGGCAGCACTATTGGCTAATGCTGAAGGCTCAAGGAAATAAGCGCACGTCTTAATTTTCGCCTTCATATCGGCTTACTTTGGATAAATCTTGAAAGAGTTCTAAACTCACGTAAAATATAAAATCTATTTAGTATCTTTACAACTAGGTTGTTACAAAAACTTGATTAAATAATTTGTATCTTACATATAGTATTCTGTTAAGCTCTCTTTACGAGAACATTCTGGCAATGTTTAGGGATACATAAAATGCGAAACTCCTTGTGGGAATGCAAAGGGATTCCTATACACATAATTTATCCCAGAAGATTGCTGGAAGCTTGTTGCAGCGGGAACATTCATGTGTGAATAGGGTCCGGTACAATATTGATGAGCAGTACTGCAATTACCATCACAACACACAGAACCGCCACTCACCGAATTTACCGAATTCATATATCCGTGTGGCGAAAGAAAAGATTTGCTGGCGAGTTTAAGTTTTTCAAGCTCTGCCTCGTGAAGTCTCTTCGCTTTTGCTCTGCGGTTTTGAAACCAAATTTTGACTTGTGTTTCTGTCAGGTTTAGCGACGAAGAAAACTCGGCGCGTTCTGCAATTGAGAGGTACTGCTTCTGCCGGAACTTTCTCTCCAAAGCGAGAAGCTGAGATGTTGTGAAAGGAGTGCGAGGTTTTCTGTTTGTTTTGTGTTTACGTAGTTGACATTTGGAAGGACTAAGTTTTGAACGTATCCCTGAAACAAGGCAAAAAGGAAAACCTCATAAGTATCTAAGAAAATCTACACATCTATTATCCACCTGTATAAAAAAGTTCAGAGCTAGGTAAATTAATAACTGGATCTAAAAGCTTTCTCCACTTGTTCATTTAGATCGGTTAATAAAAGTTCTTCATTTACTTACTGGGTGGAGGGTCGTATCTGGTCGAATGCAGCCAGGAGTAGTTCTCGTCAAAACTTTGTGTCTCCATAACATTTTCCTCTTTACTTCGAGGTAAATTCTGAACTTTTTTCTCAACGAAGTGGTTTCTCTCTTGCTTATCAAGTAGTCTTTCCACTGAAAAATTACTCTGATTGCCGCTTGTGCGAACGGGAGATGAAGATGGAGTTTTGTCGCCATCTTGGCAAGGCTTGGAGATAAGCGATTCTACACTAAATGGAAAGCGTCCTCGTTGAAATGGTGCGGTTCCTCGATCCATGGCACCTCTACTCCAACCTTAACGATTCAATGCCAGATGTATAGGTTGGGGTCGTTTTGGATTATATTGTTTGTTGGATTGCGGAAAGCGGCATTGGAAGGGGCCCTTCTTTATAGAATGACTTTGCTTCACAACGCACAACCACCTTTGATCGCCTGCTGAGAAAATTCACCTCTCCGCTTGACGTCGGCTGTTGAAGATGCAGAGCTAATAGGCTATAAAATAATTGTCCTATTATCAAAGAAAATTTGTTGTTGATAAACGCGAGCCAACCACGATTCAAGCGAGATGTCATCTTTAAAAGATTTGATAACATTTAAATTACTCCTATTGGTTCATATCAAACGAATTTACGGGTTGGTAGGCCTTTTGTCTCATTCGGCGTGGTGGATTCGCTATTTTCAAAAACACGAAAATTGTGCCTTCCAGGCAAATTCAACCAATTTTGCCAAACTACGCCGATAATTTGCTAGCCAAAACATGGCTCGTTCTTTTTTCATCAAAGTCTAATCTGATCTTTTTTTCTTTGCACTCTAAACACTTATCCTTTAATTAATGTCAGACGAAAGTACTTTTAAATAGAATTATATGAATTCTCAAAGCATTATATCCGTGCTCTATGGACTACTTTGCCTTGTAACTGTTTCAACAAATGGTATAAACATTCAAATATTTTGAGTAAACCTGACACATATCATTAAGATTTCATACGAAGATTTGAAGACGTGAACTCAAAAGTACTGTCCTACAGTGCAATGTTTGTCTAAATCTCTGCTTGATAAACTTAGCCTCTTTCATTGTTTGCCTTGATTTTAAAAACAAATAAATGGTGACAACGGGGGGTTTCCTGAGATACTATCACAATCAATAGCACAAACAGACTTTCTGTAAAACTCAATTAGACCGTTTTCACATACAAATTACTGCCAGTTTTTATTGACGTCGGTTTCCAGTCCCAAATTTCCATCTGTATACACAACCGGTAATTATTCCATAATTGAACCAACCAATTTGTTCCCAAGAATAAAAAACTTATGCTAATGAATGAGTTTATGTTCTGCCTTCTAAGGATTCCAACAAGCTGAAAAAGCCAAAAGGGTGAATTGAAACTTTCACTCAGCAAGAATTATTAATTTTTAAATGGTTATCTTTTGTCCTCTTGCGCAGTGAAACAGTATTTGTTTCTATCTAAAGAATTGTTTACTGCAGTCTGTGATAAGCTTCATCTTGACATCCATCTTATCGGAGAGCTTCAAAAGGATGTTTATGATTGCGCTAAAACGCTCAATTCATTTTGCCTGCAGAAGAAAAAGTTCCCTTATGTTCACCTGCTCCAGATGGTGAACGAACAAGTTTGATTAAACGAAAATTTAAACCAAGAAAATATTTGATCGTGCGCGAGGTTAAATTCTTAACACTCGTGGTGGAGATGATAAATGCACCCACAGTATTTCTTAACTTAGATCTGACAGATAAATAATTAGACTCGCTTTCCATATCTCTCATGAGAAGATGTCTTCTAAAAATTTCTCATTTGGAAACAATTAAGTCAATGCGCCAATAAGCCGGGTGTAAATGGAGCTTAATCTTTCAGATAATAAGCTCTCTTTGCTTAAATGAAGAATTTAAACTTGGTGCCAAAGCAATTTGTTTTTGACCGCCTTTCATCGTTCATCTCACTAATATCTCATTTAGCAAATTTTCTTTCCAGTATCTTGTGAACAGGCTTCATGGCAGACGTGGCTTGTGAACGGCGGCCAAAACATATTCTTTACAGTACTGTCAACAAACTCTGATAATAATGTCAAAAAATTTGTCTGCGACTGAGAGCTTTGGGCTATCGGAAGAAAGCTTTGGGTGTGCTTTTCGTTATAGCTAGTTATCGCTCAAGTGTCCCTCTTCAACTGTAATTGCCGCGATAAGTTCTATCAAGTACTGTCGCCAACACGACAACCTATAAATTCATTCCATCTTTAGGCTTTCTTCTTATCGATTTTCGAATCACTTTCAGTTTACGTTGTTCTCGTGAAGTCACGAAAGCCGTATCTATCTGTTTCTTTGAGTAGTTTTATCGTTTACTTGTTGTGGGGTATTCTGAAAAAAGACAACTTTTAAATCAAATGTAAGAGTTTGTTTTTTTAGCAGTTTCAACAGAACAACGTCTCGTCGCATTCATTTTATGTGTTAATGATAAATCAAGCAAAAGTTAACACATGTTGAAATGTACAAAATTAGAACAGAAAAATCGATTAACTTTTATTTTTAGCAGAAAGTCACATGCTTAAGACTTTAGTTTATAAAATTTCAAGCATCCACGAAAAAAAAAAAACTCAAATATTTCACTAAAATGTTTAATGTGATAATTTTTTACTGTCCAAAAGTAAACAATGTAGGGTACCTGTCTCCAAAACGAAAAGTAACAACATTTATAATGATAAATCAAACAAGAAGTTAAATTGCTCTAATAGAATTAACTTAGAGCCAAAAGGTGTTTTGAATAATAAAATTTTATATTTTAAAATAAAACCTAAATCGCGAATATAATTTCACATAACAAGGCTAATTGATGCAAAAGCTTGAATCATGAAATACGTTATTATAGAACACAATGACAAATATAAAAATAAACTTCTCGGGATTAAGGCGCCTTTTTATTTAAATAGAGTTTTAACTAAAATTGGTTAAAAACACGCTGATAGAATGCAGCAGAGCGATACAGTCGAATTACTACTTTTATTTTAATAAATAGACGAATGATTTTAAAGCTTTAACAAAAGGAACAGATATCAAATCTTTCTCCTTCATTCACAGATAATGAATAAAATAGTTTGGTGTAGTGTAGATTTTAATCGCCAAACGGAAGATATTTTTTAGCTACTAAACAAAGTCAACAATTCAAGATTATAATGAAAATTTAAAAAGGAATGCACTATGAAATACTTGTTTGTAGTAAATGTAAGTCCTTTCTCTCAATTTCTATAAATATCAACTAACTACTATTATAAAGTATAGATAGCACAAACATGCTAGTAGCTAACTTGAAACCACTATGTTGGGCACTATGGCCACGATGGTAGCGGGCTTTACTCTTATATATCATAAAAATATTGAGCCTGGATGTTAGCAGTCATGGACAGCTGTTTCTGCCATTTTAGGCCTCATAAGTATGACAAAGCATCAGTTTCGATAACTATAAGATAAAGGGTCGAAACAGGCAAAGTGACCATTATATCTGCAATGGCATTGATGACATTGATTTTATTCTGCCGTTTAAACATCGCTACAAAGTTCTTACCATTATACAGATCACATATATCAAGTTTCTGAAGTGATTAAGCAAATAAGAAATTATCTTTTTTCCACACTAGCTGAAGTATTTCCATTTATCGTAAAGGTACAAAATCAAACCAAAAGAGCAAAAATTCCGAAAAATTAGCAGTCCTGCCCGACGTTTTATAGAACATACAAACACCTTTTATATTTAGTACGATTTCAGATCTCGCTTTTTGACTTCCGACTCGAGTTTAAAGTTTGTAATGCACTTAAAATAGTTACAAAACATATTAATTCTCGATTCTTGCTGGGTGATACAATCAACTGATGGCTGACAAAGTTATATAATAGATATACTAAAGAATCTATAGCTCATTACGCGACACTGCCAAGAACTCTAAATCTCTAGCGGGCTTTATCAGAACTTTCTTTCATCAGTCTTAGTTGTCCATATTATTACAGTCTTCTAAGTAAGTTCTCACGAAAATGTTGTAGCTGTGATATAGCCATCGGCTTTATATTGTTTATTGTATATTATATAACTATTATTTGTAATATGTTTAGTATTCAAAGCTATAACTTGCATGAAACTTTTTCAGAGTTTTTATATAATTCTTTAAGACTGCCTTCGTGAAAATTACCTTCAGTGACCGGTTCCTCAGTTATATTCATACAAAATGCAAAAAAAAAGAAAAAAAAAATGAAATGGTTAGGTTTCCTTTAAAAATTGCAATGGACAAGCAAATTCTAAAATACTTTTTTCGTCTTCGTGATTTGAACGAAAATACGATTGTTAAACAAGCGTTCATATTGTCAGAAAAACTCTGGGAAAAAGGGTACAAGAGTATTTATTCTTATGTTGACTCTATGCAAAACATGTACAATTTTGATCAAAATGTCTTAAAGGAATCGAAATATTCAGAAATTTTACAAAGAAAATGATAACTTATTTTATTGAGATATGGAGAAATAGTTTATCTAATTCACGTTAACTTCAGTTATACTCTAAAATAAAAAGTAATTATGAACCTGAACGATATTTAAACGTTATTAAAAATGAAAAACTAAAAGTCTATAATTAAATTAAGAGTAAGTAATCCGGCATTCTAATGGACGATATCAAAATCCAAAATTATCCCGTGAACATCGATTTTGCCCAATATGTTTCCGAAACGGAACTGTACATGTTGAAGATGAATCCCATCAAATATGTGACTGCCCTGCATACAAAGATCTAAGAGAAAACCTATTTGAAACGCTCAATGACAAAATGCAAATTAACCCATCATCCCTTCCTCAAGGGATTCAAACTTTCACTGTTTTAAATCCCGACTCTTCAGAATGTTACCAAGACATTGCTTTGTTTATATATTCTTGCCTCAAAGTAAGATCAACTCTTGTCATATGTTTGTATTTTTAGACGATTTTTAAGTCTATTACTGTTGTTAGAGTAAATTGCATCATATATTTTTTGGTAATTTTAAAAATGCTTTGACAATACTGAAAGGTCATGTCAGTAAAGCTTATTATGTTATGTTATGTTATGTTATATTCATACGGCATATTATTCAACTAGGTGAGCCCTACTGAGCTAAATCCTTTACGAGCCAAGTGGCCCAGGGATCCGGCGCTTATCTCCGGTTTCTGTAGAGTTAAGCGGATGAGAGTCTTTGACTCCCCCTGGATCAGACACTAATCCAACGCAGGTTAGCTCCCAGCAGACGCTGGTACTCATTTACCTACCCCGGAAGGATGGAAAGCTGAGTTAGCTTAGGCGG
>JAOBBB020115002.1:0-13077 GCA_025331005.2 Zoanthus gigantus
AGACTTAGTATGAAAATAACTTAACATCGACAAAGTGATTATTAGTCTAAGGTGCTAAAAAAGTGAAAAATTTCTGAAATCACTATCACTAAGATCGCTAGAGAAATTGCCACAGTCTCTAGAGAGACTCTATCTGGAAAAATTGGGATTTTGAATTGATTAAATATGATATAGATTAGATTGATATGTCTTCTATACTAGATGAGCCACTACCCTCAGGTGGATGGCGTGTTATTTCTTCTACTCGTCCACCAGTCCACCCTAATATTTCTAGTACGTGGTGGTTGTTTATGAACTATACACGTAAGCAAAGCAAGTGGTACTCAAAGTTTGATATTTTATCTAAAAAATGGAACGTTGAATTTAAATAATGATGAATTTTATAAAATGTATAAAATGTTAAATAAACAATTAGGAAGGCTAGCAAGGAAGTATGGTGTAAAAGAAATATACTCAAAGAAAAGATATGAACTTATTTGGTCTATACTAGAAAAGAAAAAAGAAGAGGATAAAAAAGCTACTGTTGATGGGTAAAAAATCCTCAAATTTCTTTTATTACCAAAATACAGGTAATAAAAGTGGTATTGGGAGCTATGAATTAAAAATAATATGATAAAGAATGCCGTTAAAAAAATGCGAACACGGAAAGCATAAGTATTACTGCAAAATATGTGGTGTAGGTAAAAGAATATGTGAACATGGAAAGGTAAAATATTATTGCAAAAAATTAGAGGTAAAGGAATTTGTGAACATGGAAAGCATAAGGTAGTTGTAGAGACTGTGGAGGTCCAAAGTATTGTACTCACAACAAGCAGAAATCATGATGCAATGAATGTGGAGGGAAAGGATAATGTAAACATAACAAAACTATAGAGTTTTGTGTAGATTGTGGACGCTCACAAATATGCCCTCACAAGAAAAATAAGTTGTTATGTAAAGAGTGTATAGGCTCTCAAATATGTTCTCACAACAAGCAGAAATCCTTTTGCAAGGAGTGTGGCAGCAGTCAAATCTGCCATCACAATAAACATAAGTATTACTGTAAGGAATGTGGAGGGAAAGGGATATGCGAACACAAAAAGCAAAAATATACTTGTAAAGAGTGTAAACAAAAGTAAACCAGAGTTCTTTTGCTACCAGCTTCAGGTAGCAAATACATTTCACACTCAACGAAATAAGAACCAAGCTGTAGCCGCTGCAGCTAACATCACTATTATTATATTGATTTCATGTTGTGTATGTGTTCTCTTCTCAGTCTTTGGAATAGTCTTATCACCAAGTCTTTCAATATTAATAGTATCACCAACTTTTCGTAGCATGTGTGGAAGAGCATGAGGTAGGTTAACTTTACTAACCCCCAGATTATATCTAATACCAACATCCTCAGTTCCATCTGCATTCACATCTGAATTCACTCCAAGTTTCATATCAGTAGTGACACGCTTTAACTTGTTGTTGTATCCAACCGTGGATTCAGTATTAATCACCATTCTTGAAGGCATCAACCACGTCCCTGGAGATATAGCTAAATCTAGTTTAACTTTAGCTTCCAGAACAGCAAGTTGAAATCTCTGGACTGATTTACTTATATCTGGGTGTTTCACCGCATCCTCCATGAGTACTAAGAACTCATGTCTAACCTCTTGTGCACTGCTAGAGTTTCCAAGTATTGAGCTTCAAACATTGACTTGTGCTCCTAAAGTGCAATACACAAAAGCTTCGATAGACTGATTGATCCTAGCTTGTCCAGCTTTTGTTAATCCATAAGATACAGGAAGCATGAAACGCTCATACTGATTTTCAGAAGATTGATTCGTGATGTATTGGATGAGATTACCATCACTAGCTTTACCACCTTCATCACTGAACTTGTAAGTTCCAGGATAAGGAGCTTCAGTCTTACCATATCCTAAATTGCTGTAGTAGATATAGATGTTACCCAAACCATGGTTTATACCATGATGAAATCAGAAATCTGTACTCAGGGAAATCCCAAACTCATTGCACAATCTTTTGTGTGATGGGATATCATATGTATTATTCTTCTGATCAAAAGAATCATCACCAGGCAATGCCACAGAATTCTGTATACCTCCCATCTCGTGTAAGATTCTTCTGAGTGTGAAATAAATGTGAAACCATAGAAATGATCTGACTTGTTTCGGTAATTTCAATTCACCATCAGTCTTTGGAATATGGCTAAACTTCTCGTCCTCAAACAGTAATTTACTACTAATACCACATTCAGTCATCGCACACCATACAGCAAAGTTCAGCTGCTGTGGCCAATAGTTATATCTGGTGACCCCAACCATCTCGGTGATTCTTTACTACTGTGATGAGTCAACTTCGTATCCATAAAGACATCAAGGAACTTCATTTTGAAAAAATCTGTCGGTGTGACAAATATCTCAAAATTAGGGAAGTCAAAAGTTCTAGGTTTGTCAGCGTGACCAAGAGCTGGAACTGGCAATTTTGGGTTTGACCTTTTTTTCTTTTATAGTCGCCAAAAGGCAACTTGGATTTTTGTTTAATTTCGAGTCCTGGTTTGTATTCAACATAGAAAACTTTTAAATCATCTCACATCAAAACCAACAACTAGCTAAATATCATAATGCCATCATCCCACCTCCAACTTAAACCATCTCACCCATCTTCTGATTTTTGGAAGGTCTGTAATAGTCAGAAAACTGTGGAGGTTCATTTGACAGATTTTCATCTTCGTGAATCTTGTAATATTTTAGAGCCACATCTGTGTTTGCAAAATTACGAGAAGCAATAGAATTGTTACGTCTATTTTCATCTTCCCAGTCAAGAAATTTTTGCCTCTTTTCTTGATATGTAGCATAATCTTTTTGGTATTTTTCTAAGGCTTTATCATGCCTCTCTTTTGCACATAAAACATCTTTCTCGTCATTACCCGATAAATATTTCGCAAGGTAAGATCCTCCAACAAATGTTGTTGCGTTAAGAACTGCACCTCCCACCATCATCGCTACAGCTGACGCCATCTTCGTCTTCAGAGGCTACATCTTCATACTCTTCTTCTAAATCGTTTTCAGAACTGAAACTATCCTTTATGTAATCTTCAATAGTCATACTCCCAGCTAAAAGTAAGAGTACTGCTGAATAATTCAGGAAGAGTGAATTAGGTTTCTTCACATCATTCACAATCACTGAGACAATGGTTCCAACTCCAGCCGCAATTGCAATTAAGAGTGAAGCGTCACGTAGATTTTCTACAAAAATCATTTTGTAAGTTTATGATATCTCTAAATAGTTTTAGATGTTTTTAGGTATTATTTTCTGATCCTCTAAATAGGTTTTGAGTGTCATACTCCCAGCGAGAGTCGCTGTGAATTTTAAGAAGTTCATGAGGTTGGAACTTGGATCACCTAAAAACTTCTCATTCAGAATCTTTTGCCAAGGTAACCAACCCCAGTTACGAGAGCCATGAGGACCGCAGTGTCAGTTGCGATTTTTACAAGCTTATTCTCTTCTTTGGAAGACATGTTTTTGTATATGTGATATATCCTATCTTTTTAAGTTGCTTCAGAACATACCTACTTTTGTAGGTTGTCTTCCCGATGGAGTATTTGGAGGTGGAGCTGGTGCGTATGAATCAGAAGGTGGTGAAGCCACAGACTTGCCCCAATATCATGAGAACAGGTTAATAGCTATGAGACCCACTCCGATTAAACATACTACAACATATTGCATCGATGAACCAATGGTCTCTCCTTCATTCTTCGCAGCTTCACGCTTATTTTCTCTATCAATAGCTTCATGCTTTTTCTCTCGAGAGAGAGCTGCTTTCACTTTCTTATTATACTTTGCAAGCTTTTTACCTGCAGCAACTTTCTTAGGATCTTTCTCCTTCTGAGGTTGTGGAGTTTGAGGCTCTGGAGGGACCTTGGTGACACTTTCTTGTTGAGACATCGTTTTATAATTATGTTTGAGATAATCTTTAAGTCACTGCTTACGTGGTGTAAGTAGTTGTGTTGCAAGCTTGGGAAATCACCTGTAGTAGAATTGAAAACAATTGCCATCACTTTCATAACCATCACTATCATTCAAATCAAGTTCATCCTCAGATTCTTTCTCTTTGACAGGAGTTGGAGTTAGAGCAAGCATTCTCCTGCTAGATAATACGGATCTCTTCAATACACCAGGAGTAAAGTTCATCCCAGAAACCCTAAGACGGACTGAAGCTCCATGACTGTTATTACCATGCGCACCCCAGTAAATACCGTCCCATTTTACAACAGGTTGGCAAGATCCATAAACGCTAATACACCTGAATGGTGAAAGTTTCTTGTCACCTGGTTCATAGATCGTGGTTTCACATTTGATGTTTTTCCCTTTACCATAAGTAGCGAGTTTGATGTAAGCTTGCTGTCTTTGTGTGGGTCTTTGAACATTACACCTGCTCTATTTTTGATTTTGTGTGGGTGTATATAGGTTTGACTGCATAACTCCAGTCATTTTCATCCTTAGCATACACATAGGAGCTGTATGTTGGAGCTGGAACTTTTCTAGCTTCAGAGAATTTCTTAAGTGCGTCAACTGTGATGTTATTCATCATATCAAACACATGAAGTGTTACCTTCCTACCTACCTTAGCCTTTTGTTGGTTTACCAACTGTTTTTGTTGATGTGATTGGATAACATATTAGGAATCCTTCAAGCTTGTCATTACTTTGACTTTAGGGGTACCAAAAGGCCATATACCATTAACTCCCCATAAATTCTGCTCAGCCAATTGGAAGTATATGGAAAGTTTATCGCCGTTGTCACCTAAAACGTATACATTTGAAGTTGTCCACTCAATCTTGGAGCCCCCCTTCGTAAATGTATTACTTTCAGGCTCATAGAGAGTGACCTTATCCCAGTCAAAGTTTGAGTTAAGTTTAACGGATATTTCTTGGTTTGACATTTTGTTGTAGTTTTTTTAATATAGAATTCTTACCCTTTAACTTCATATTTGAATTCAAAATCCCACTTCTTCCAACTATTCACTACTTATGTGTTAAAAGTAGTGTGCTCATACGCATGCGCAAAAGTTTTTGCATATTTAGTAAGGTTGTGAAAAAGTGGGATTTTGAATTGATAAAATCTGCTTATCTAATTTTTGCTCGGTGGGTACATTAGGTTCTTAGGTGTCTTCTGGCTGTCTTCCAAATTTAACGTGCTTAGCTATTATGAAAATAGCAGTAGCGAGTGCTACAAACCTTCCACCATGCACAGCAAGATAACCTACAAGTGTTCTCAGTTCACGCATAACCACATCATTATTATGCAGTTCTTTGGAGACTTCATTAGTATCATCTATGGGTAATACATATGAGGTGGCTTTAGTAGTTGCTTCAATGACTGTTTCCGCTAGCCCGCTTGTGGTACGTTGTGCCAAGACTGCTTGATAACGAACGAAGTATTTCTCAACATCCTTCTGTGACATCCTTTTCACATCTCCCAAAGTAATATCAATACCGATGAATTCCTTGGTAGTTCCAAGCGTCGCTAGAATAGCGAGGGACTCTCGCTTGGCAGTGATGTCTTCATCATCTTCAGTTACTATAGATTTTTTACTTATAGCTTTAGCTGGAACTTCTACGTCTGGAGCCTTAACATATTCATCAATGAGTGATTCAGCCTGTTTATAAATGAGTATAGGTAAACTTTAAATATGTATTTGCTGAAGGAATCTCTAGATAACAGTTAAACGGATACCTCAAACAGAAACAGACCCTAGAATATCTCCCTTCTTTCAGAAGCTCTGAAATTTTTTTATGTGTGTCAGCGTCTAAGTCTCCTCCATAATCTTTGAAGAGAGTCTTTGTTTCTATTTGTGATGGGTTGTGAAAGGCAACTACACAAGCAACATTTTCACGGAAAGGTTTAGCTATCGAGGTAAGTTGCTGTGTTAATACCCATAATGACAAGCCTTCATGTCTCCTAGAAAATGCAAGGTTAATAAACTTGTTCGAGCACTTCTTCAAGTCTTTGGATACGGCACAGTCATCTAAAATGATCAAAGTGTTTGTGCCTGAAAATTAGTCCGCACATTCATGCAGAAGGTCATCGATCTCATCACAGTTACTCTCTTCTGGAGATAATACTAAAAAACGTTTGTCATTGTCAGCAAGGCCTCTATACGTCTTATTCATAGCGTAAGTGGGGCATATCAAAATAATGTATTCAAAGACGTTTCTGAATCGTCCGCGGAGTTGCTCGATTAAATACTGTGTTTTCCCACAATTTGTCGGGCCTGCATGTGATGATGCAATGGAATAGTGTTTTATCTCTGAGTTCTTGCATCCTTTAATTTTTATAGGAGTCTACCTTTTAAATTAATGTTTCCATCAATACAGTATTGACTTCAGGTTTGAGTTCATAACCTCCATCAATGCATCAGCTACAACATACATGTGGCAGGTCATATTCCCTGATCCTCCAACTTTTCTCTCGATTTTAAGCTTGACACCGTCGTGGGTATTGTTAAGGGTAAGGCCACCTCCATGAATGTCGTTATCAGGATATGTTCTCAAGTCAATCCATAACGCATATTTGTTTCCAGTATAGAACTCCTTTTCCCTCAGTGATCCAGATCCACCCATACGTTCCTTGATCGTCTCCATGCATCAGATGGAACCATGCCTTTGGAAATTTTGGTTCTGTCATACCTACGTAGATAGGCTTATTCAATAAAACCTTGGTCTTACCCATGTGAATGGCTGCGAAGTTGCTCTTCTCACAGAAGATGGTGCGGTGACGGAAATTTGGCTCACAAATGAGCTTGCGAGCCTGCTTCACATTACTCGCTAATTTCACATCAGTTTATTTATTCCATCATTTAACATAAGTTTATAGCCGTGTGTCCCCTGCAAATAACGAAGCTAATCACGGCATATCAATATAGTTCCTAAAGTTTTCAATGCTTTTACCGAAGACTGAATTATTCATTAATTTAAAGAACTCCTTCTCGAAGTCATTAGTAGCTTGAGCTCTGAGATTGGTGTTAAAGTCAATGTAGGGTTTCATCCATTCAGATTCATCAAAGGCAATACCTCTGTGAATCTCTGTGATTTCCAGTCCATGTTTTAGGTAAAATTTTAGAGTCTCTTGTTGAATGACGTACTTCTCTTTATCATATAGGTTAGGTATAAGTTTATTAACCTTACCCATTTTTGTAGACTCTGGTGCTAGAGGATAATCATTATGTAGATCATGCAGATGTTCTGGATACTTAAGGCTAACCTCGAGAAAGCATGTTATATCTCTCCACTTTGATAAATCTTCCTCATTCATCCACCTAAACCCATGGAATGGTAGTTTCTGTTATAAAGAGTGTCCGTATAAATTATCGTCAAGGTATTGTATGAAAATAGTCTGTAGGTTAGAGTCATATTCAATCATGTAAAGGTTGTTGGCTTTGGCATGCCTCGTTGATATCCTAAACACTCCACCACGAATGCCTTTTTCAATCATCAGATGCATGTCATGATCAGTCAGAAGTTCTAACTTGGCCTTGGTCATTTTTAACATAGCATCCCAAGCTAGTGAAGGTGTTGTATAATACTGTACTGGATCCAAACCATAGTATTTCATGCAAACGTTCCTGAAGTTTTCGAAAACAACTGCTTATAGAAGTACGTCGGATTTCATGTAGAGGTCATGATAATCACGCATGGTTTTCATATTGAATGTTTTCCAGACTTTCTGTGCATGAGCATAGTCATCGTCCGAAATGTGTTTGTCTGTAAGTTTTGAGTAAGAAGCTTCCTTAGGTGGTAGTTCTGTTGCATTAAGTTTATCAAAACCATCCAACCAGTCATAAGGAAATACGCCTTTTCTCACGAGTAAGTCAAATTCTTCCCCATAGTATGAGCTTCATAGATTATTGAAAAAATCTCTAGATAGATATGATACGAGCTTGGCAAGGGAGTATTGCATGAACCTCCACGAGTCAAGGAAGCGTATTTCACGTTTATACTCCTCCTTACCCTTTTCATCTATGTATTTCCCAATCACAATCTCCTTGGAAAAGGAGATATAATTCCCCTCATTGTTTGGGATACAGTCTATCTTACCATCAAACACAACAAGATTTTTGATGAAGAGGTGTGCATCATAACGTGAGAGATTGTGAAAGAATACAGGGATGAATTTTTGAGTCTGGAATTCTAGGTTACATTTGGCGTAAGCAGCACCTCTGTATTTTCCAGTTTATTGACAGTGGTCCCATACTTTGTCATCTCCAAGTTTTCCGTTACAGATATGACATTTTGTTCCACATTCAAACTTGTTACGATCCTTCCGTTTACTCTTATCAGGCTTCGTATATTTAGGTTGGACTTTTCACAAAGATCTTTTATATGTCAACCTTCATCGAGTCAAAAAACTTTTTGGAAACATCTTCATCCGGTGATTTAGCTGTGTATTGTACAAACTTTGTTGGATAGATCTTGTCATTAAAGCACTTGATCACATAGCCGTATCCAGATACTTTGTGCTTTTGATACCTCTGTGTGTAACTTTGGTTAGGGTTCGGGGTGCACGTACCTAACTTCTCTGGGAAGCATTCCATGTCTGCATAGATGGAGAAGGGGTGATGCATTTGCCTTTGTATATTTTTGAACTCAACATGTTTCGGAGTTCCATCTTCTTTCACTGGCATTTCCACCTTGCATGCATCATGATTTAAGCATAACTCAATATGTTTCTCCAGTGATTTTTCAAAATAGAAGTGGTTGAAACATCTTAGGCAGTAATGCCTTTTACCATGACGTTTGCTAGCTTGAGGGGTTAACAATTTACTTCTCCTCATTTTTGATGAGAAGGTTTATAATTTTATTAGAATTAGTGCCATCATACTTCTTGCTAATTCTTGCTGGGTAAACCTCCTTTCCATTGTAACCGAACACATTGATTCCATATTCAGGATTATTCTTTTCAAAAATATGAATCTTCTCAATGGCAGTTTGGAAACTTATTCCTTCCCAATTGAAATTCTTTGATCTTCTTTCACTCGCTTGTTCACTTTCTGAGGGTTTTTCTTACTAGGATATTCTGCGATGGTGATAGCCCACTTGAAGCATTCATTATCCTCTTTGTTATCTGGGTTTAAGACAGCTTTTCTTACAGCGGTCTCCCTCGGAAGTTTCATGTAGCTGCTTCCAGCCACCGTTTCAAAGTGATCAATTAGGATATCAAAGGATACTACCTCATCAAATATCCATCCAGAACCTTTGTTCTGAAACGTGGCAACATTTTCGAGTATACGCTCTCTCATAATATTGACAAGCTCAGTGACATCAGTATCATCATATACCTCGTGCACACGGCTGTGGAACTGAGAATATATATATTTAACCTGACCTGTGGCAGGATTCGTCTTGTGAAATTTAGATGTGAGTATGCATTTTATTTTGATGGGTTTCTTCTGTGAGTTGATGAGGTCTTTTAGATTATCTTTGATGTTGTTGACGAAGGTGTGATCATCTACACCTTTCTGACCATCTATCCTGAATGTTTTCATGTTACCTTTTAAAACTGCTTCATGTTCCCTAGGCTTAAATTTATCTTTTCTAATTCTTTCGATTATCTCGTTTACTTTAGACTTTAGGTTTTCCACACGCTCATTTACCTTTCTTTTCACAGGTTCAGGAACGTAGGATAGAATCCAGTCAGGAAACTTGTTGAGCTGCTTTTTGACTGGTTCAGCAACTCTACCAGCTAATTGTTTTAGTGATGCAACATTGGAAGTTTTAGTGGGTGGTTTTGGTTTGAGTATTGGTAGATTTATCTGTTGCAAGAAAATTTGTGCTGCTGTTCTTGGTCTATCAGGTCTTGGTGGTGGTATTGGTGCTTGTGGTGGGACTGGAGCGGGGGTTTGGATTGGTAATGGAAGGTGTGGTATTAGTAATGGTCTTTGTGTTCTTGGTTTTGGGACTGGTGGAGTTCGAGTAGTTTGATCTGGTGGTGGACGTGGAGCTGGTACTGGTCTAGTTCTTGGTGTTGGAACAGGGGTTTGAGTTATTTGATCTGGTCTGTTCCTAGCATGATGAACGGCTCGCTGTAAATCTAATGCAGTCATGTCTTCAAAGTTATGGATGCCAAGCTCTCTGGCTTGGGCTATTAAATTGTCCACTCTTTTTCGAGCTTCTTTCAATCTTTCTTTGGGCTCGTGGATTGTTCATTTTTCTGTAATATTATTATATGATTTTATTTTTTAAGCTCGTATAATGATTTGCCCATTTCAATATTTTCTAAATTCAAAATCCCATTTTTTCCAGATTGATGTTTTGAAATCGGGACATTTTGTTATTAGACTAAATATAGTGTCCTTGAAAAAACTGAGGGTGGGGAAATGACCTTGACCTTGGGAATGATTGACGCCTGTCAATCACGTAAAAGCTGGGATTTTGTTTTGCATATTTAATGAGGTTGTGAAAAGTGGGATTTTGAATTATAAAATCTGGGAATTGTTATAGTGTGCTTGCACAAAAATCTCATTTTGCAAAATCGGGCCAGGACTCTCAGTTTCTATCTACTACAGTTCTGAAAACAGTTGAAGCGAAATGAAAGTAAATTTGACAAATGTTGATCGTCTGAAACCCATTAACAAGGTACCAATAGTAAGAGAAAGGACAATTTCATGATATTATAATGTGAGCAAATTTCATTTTTTAATTTACATGTTAAGGGAAACCAAAATGACTATATAAAATTATTTGTATGGCAGTTTGTTTTCTTATGGTTGTTTTCTCTAAAGTTTGGCATATATTGCCATTGATAAAAAGACTTCAGTATCATTTTAAAAATTTATTTTTGGGACAATTTCCGTGTTGGTGCATACTTATTTATGCATGCAGTTTCGTATAGAAGTTTAGGGTCTGGGTAAGGGTTAGTTCTCATGATTAAACTATAGTATGCACCAATGTGGAAATTTTACCTTTATTTTATATATTACATTGGTTAAGTGAGGCAGAGTACCTGACCTGTAACTAGAATTAGTAAGTCGTTTGTCCTAGCTTGGATACCTTTATGGTGAGACTTTGAAGGTTTTTGCTAATTTGTTTCTATAAGAAGCTTGAGCTGAGGTTGGTGGCAGGCTTGATTATGCACCAGTCAGTTGAAACCCTCACCTCCCCAACCTTGCGCGGGATAATGGGGGAATGGACTTTCTGTTGAACAAAATTGTTGTCTAAGGGGGTGGGTTATGAAGCAATCTCCTCTTTGGAAGTCTCTTTAATATCACAATGTTAAAGTCCTAATACAAGAAAAGCACAAAATACAAAACTAAATATAAGCTAAAGGAGGTTAAGTTTTGAAAAATGAATAAGAAGATAAAAAAGAAAGACACTGGACAAATAAAGTGCAATATATTCTATAGATTGGATTTCATGTTTTAACTACTGCAAATTGAAACTTACAAGTTCACCTTGCATCAAACCACAGAGTTTTCAATGACATTAACAGAGACTTAAATTTCTAAAGCCTCATCAGTAGATCAATCTCAATCTTTTAGTTTCAGTTCTATTAATTCATTGATAGGGGCTATGTCATGAACTGCTCATGCTTGCCAACAACAAGTTTACATGAAAAAAGATTGGCCCAATTTTTTCAAGTTTCGTGGGAGGATTTACATAGCGTTCATTCATCACCTTGATTTTTGGCCATCCTCAAATATTTTTCAATGGTTTTGTAATGAAATTATACAAGTGTTGTACTACTTTTGTCTCAGTGGGTATTTGATCAGTGGATAATTACGGTCCAATTTTGATTAGATAATGGTAGTGAGCAGCAACGCCCACTCATGGCTCAAAAAACAGTTATACTTTTATAACAATTTTTTTACATATATTTTGAATTGCAAGTTTTTAAAAAAAATTAAACTAGTGAGCAGCACTATAAAGAAGACACAGAAAAGAATAGACACTGTTTTAAGTTTGGCCAATACTGTGGCTTTGTCAGGGAATAACTAGTAATGCTCTAAGCACTCTCTCAATCAATCCAGTTTTGATCCAGGTTTATCCCTGTAAACAGGGATGGCCGGATTTACCCCACTCTAACAACAATCTATCCAATTCCCACTCTCCATCTCGCTATATTCAAGGCATCCTCCTCCAAACCAACACTCTTACTCTCCTTCTCTACTTGTGTCTTCTATGTCTTCTTTGGTTGTCCCCGCTTCCTCTTGCCCTTCACTTCAAACTCCAACGCTTTTTTCAGAACATGCCCATCATCCCTCCTCAATACATGCCTGTACCATCTCACTCCATTCTCCTTTGCCATCTGAACCACTGTTTCCTTCAATCCCAACATCTCTTTCTGTAATTAGTAAACATATAACTGATCATAACTGTAAACTAAAGAATGTACTGTACATACCAAGCAAAAGTGCCAAAACGTACTAACAATTAAATGGAACTGGTTAACATCAGCAAAGAAACTTATGACAAAAACTTCCATGGAATCTTTTATTAAGTGCATAATTGGTATTCGCCGTTCGTTTTTTAGAACATGTACTTTTGCTTATGCACAAGATTCGATTTACCTTAAAATTAATATATACTGTGGGGACAATAATTATATCACATGACGGTACAGATTTGGATAAAAAGCACAAATTCATAAAGTAACCTTTTTTATTGACTTTGAAGGAAACTTACCACCACAGATTCAGTCGCCTCGTCCAAGATCACAATTTCATGTTTATAGCTACAATGAAACTGGATGAAGAAAATACTCGGACAAAAACTTGGAAAAAATGGGACTATAAATAGAGGTTTGCTGCCAAAAATCGGCCTGGTTTCCTAAATTCAATATGGTAGACAGTTGAGAAAATCAATTGAGAAGGCAAATATCCTGCACGTGTGCAGGTCGTGACATAGCCCCTTTAAGCTTTGATGCATGATGGTTTATATACAATCAAATACCTTTACCTATGAAAGGTTTAATGTTGGTTACTTTTTTGGTTACCGTATTTTGCCGTGTAAGTATAAGTCGACCTTTTAACACCAAAAATTCACGTCTAAAAATCGCACTCGACTTATACACGGATCAAAACGTGAA
>JAOBBB020115060.1:0-10083 GCA_025331005.2 Zoanthus gigantus
TAGTAATAGTAATAGTAATAGTAATAGTAATAGTAATAGTAATAGTAATAGTAATAGTAATAGTAATAGTAATAGTAGTAGTAATAGTAATAGTAATACTTTTGATCATTCGATCACTTGGTTGAAAAATGATTTTCTTCTTCATGCACTGCTTGTGCACTTAAAGTTTGGGTAATTTTGCGCATCTAGTTCAAAAGTTTAAGAAAAGTTACTTTCTTTTCAAATGTAAGTTTTCTTACAGTCAACTTTTAAATTTATTCAGCACACTTGTTATATAAGCTTTGTTAGCTTCCAGTGACTTGAAAATGATGTTTGGAGACTTTGAAACGTCTTCATGCAGACAAACATATTATCGCTTAATTTTATGGTTAACAAGTTTTCTTACAACAGCAAATAGTCCAACACTGTCATATATATTTTAATCAGAAAACAAAAATACGCCAACACCCTGAAAAAAAAATTCATGCATGCGTGCACTGATGAGAAACTGAGATACACTCTTTTTCTATTATAAGAAAGTATTATTTTTAGGTGAGACTGAATGTTACATTATTTAGGAAGAAGGATAAGAGGATTATACCCGCGCGACAAATGTGGCCTTAGTGCCCATTTTAGAGGCTTCAAGTAGCTAAGTGTGCTATCTATAGTTAATGTTTATCATTCCAGCCTCATCCCACAAGCATAACGCTATCAGTATTACTTATGTTCTGTGGGAACGTGAGCCAGTTTAATGACTTTAATTATTAGCTATACCACTATTATTAGGCACCAAAAGGCAGAAACAGCTGCTTATGAGATCTAGCGTTGGCAAATATCCCGTTCAGGGGTAAGCCCTGGTGTTATTCTACACAGCAACAGCTACTAATAAGATATAGCAAAAGCAGCTTGCCCGTCAGGCGGGTAAGCCCTGGCGTTGTACTTCATGGAAACAGCTGTCCACGGTAGCTAAATCCAGGCTCACAATTATTTATGAATGCCGCTACCAACGTGGCATGGTGCCCATTTCGGTGGCTTCAATTTAGCTAACTGTGCACACTTACCCTAAACCAGTCCGGGAAACCGACAATATGCTAATTACAAAGTCAACACACCCAAAACAATTTAACTAGATATAAACACTTTAACTTCAAATTCATTGACCAAAGTTTTATTTAGTTTATCCGAAATTTCATCTCAAAAATGTAACTCGACACATTTCTTGCTCCGCGAGCAGAGTGGTAGAATAAAATAGGACCGTTTATGTTTTTCATCATCTTGCAAGAAATTTATGTTTTTTATTTGTCTAACCTTTATTTTTTTATTGCTCCAAAATAACACTAGTCCGCAACTGGTCGCAACTTTCACGGAATTGCTTTTTTAACAACCTTCAAATAGACTTTTATATTCTTAAACATCATGAAAAATGTGAAACGGTAGTTTAAATTTTTGTAACAATTTTACCTGAAATTAAACTGAAATGAAAGGTTGAATGGAGTGTTTAAACTCATTAACCACAGAGCAGAGAATTCAATACCATTCGCGGTTAGGCACAAGATGACTATATATCCACGAACTCATAAAAATTATGAATATATTTTACGTAAACTTGGGTGTGTCTTTTTTTGGAGAATTTTCAAACACTTATATAATGGCAATTTATTATCAAATTCGTTTTTTACAATTTGTAACATACCGGAAGGCACAAAAGGAGTAAAATCCTTTTGTAGTTAACCTTTAACGTTTCCCTGAAAAATAAGCGTGTTATTGAAAACCAGTCAGTTAGTTTCTACGCCCGGTAGACCGCAACAGGTACTAAAAGTTATGTCACGTCTGCCATTTACGTTTGGCTCCGTAGGGGCTTTTAAATCTATTTATTTAAAGGTATTGTTGCAAGATGTATAGTTTTCAAACATTATGTTGTAGAACACCTTTCTGTAAACTTGAGATGTTATCATACCAAGAGAAAACTCACGGTTTCTAAATGTCAATTTCGGATTTGTCTGTTAGACGTAATACAAATGCTTGAACATTATTGCAAAAGAGCTGAGCTACACGATTATTTACAATTCTTAAAATGCTAAAACTATTGTATTAAAGGTTTACTAACGGGAATGAAGCCTTACTCGAGGAGAGAAGGCGAAATTGAATCCTGTAAACCTGAAGCGAAACTTTAACAAAACTTTTTAAGCTTGGGACCAACAATGTGCGAAAGCGATAGCTCTATGAAAAAGCTTTTTGTGAAATGCGAGAAAGAGCTATGCTATGTGTCATGCAACGTGCCTTTGTCCAGAAACAAGACACATGAGCCTAAACAGTCGTCCAAATTTCGCTCGCAAGATGGGCCCTATGCTTGGTTAGTGTGCTTCAGTGCTATTTTGAGTCTTGTGATTACGATGGGACCTCCTAGCAGCTTTGGAGTCATTTTCCCAGTATTGTTAGACAATTTCAAAGAAAGTAAAGCCAAAACTGGTAAGTCGCAAATTGTTTCTGTATACACATATCATGGGCAAATGTTTTTAAGATATTCGGGAATTTTAGCCTTAGTTGTTTTAAAAGTTTAGTATATATTCCATTTACACAAGTTCAATTATCCGCATCGGTTTTTGGTCTTTGTTATATACCTAATTACAGTCATTGTTTGTCTCAAAAATAATTAAGTATTTCCATTTGATAACATCTAACTTAAAATTGTACTTTGGGCAATGTTGTACAGAAAAACATTTGCTGAAAAGCATTGTTCAGCTTCATAGATTTGTGGACTACATGAAATAAAATTTTTTCGGCCTTTCTCAATTTCAGATAAATTTTTAGCTTGCTCTTAAATTCTGGAGATTCCTTATCCACGTTCTTATAGCAAGGCTCTTTTAAAAAGGTTGTTTTCTAAAACATCTGAAAACATTCATTTGCCGCCCTCTGGTTTTATCAGAGTTAGTAAAAGTTTTATGTGAGTTCTTTGTTTATAAAAGCAATTAGATTAATTAAAACATTTCTAGTTGTTAAAACGTTTATTAAAACATTCATAAAAGGAGTATCTAATACTATAAAATTGAGTTTGATTATAACGTAATACCATGCAGTATGTTTGAGTTTTATCTATCAAAACAATTTCAACTTTTTAACTTTTAAATGCTGATTAAATTTTTAGAATTTTGTTTTATTTCGTTTTAATTTCATCCTTAATAACTGAAATAGTCATTTACCGCAAAATATTTTTTTGAAGCCTGGGTCGGATCTTTGAACATGTCCTTGTCATACCTTCTCGGTCCAATCGCTGCGGTTTTGTGCAACCGCTTCAGCTGCCGCGTGACGGTTATCTCTGGGGCACTGGTGACCGCAGTTGGACTTTTATTGACGTCACAAGCTCCCTCCATTCTGATCATGTATGTTACATACGGTGTGGTTTGCTCGTTCGGTGCATGTTGTGTGTATACAGGCTGCTTTGTTATCGCACCCAGGTATGTTGTTAAACCAGCCAAATTCGTTCCAATGTCCCCTTCTATCTACAAGAAAAAGTACCTAATAGATGCGTGCGCGTTAGTATATCATCACTTCATGATAATGTTTTGTCAATTTTTTGTATACGTCACAACTGCGCGTTAACAAAAAAGCGAACTTTATCTTTATATATGAAAATAATATAATCTTGTTTAAAATCTTCCGATTATGACAGAGGTATATCGACAGAAGACTGGTGAAGAGCCAAAGGGTTCGTGAGTAGTGTAGGTAGATATTTATAGGGGTGTTTCGATGAAACTTTTCATTCTAATTACAGCTTCTTTGTCACCGAACTCGGCTTCATTCATCTTTAGATTTGAAGACCTCAGCTCTGAGAGTTGGTGGCATCGCAGGTGGTCATGTCCACCAAGTGGGGTTTACATTCCTTTTATCCACATGTGGTTTGGGGTTTTGTATCCGGCGGTGTCGTGCAAGGTTTCCCTTGTTCCTTCGTTGTTTCTTTCTTTGTAGTGGATTCCCTAGAGTTTTATACAAAATTGAACATGTGAAAAGTTTTTTGCCCGTTTGAGACAATGACATTTGGACATGTGTATAGAGGTATTCCCTTTTATCATATTATGACAAATGCAGTGACTCTAATAAACTAGTTCTGTGGTTCTTGTTGACTTAAGGTATCCTGTATCAATACAGTTGTATTGAGTCGGCGAAGTGTGTAGTGTAAGCAAAATTGGTTACTTGTGTTTTGGATTACATAATCTATTTCAAAAAAATCTTTTACTTTCGGATTTAATTCACGGAGCATCCTAATAAAACTGCTCTACTAAGTAGCCAAGCGAACCATTGCGATAGATTTACTAGTTCCGTTTGACGTTAGGAGAACGTAACACATAATCTTGGGATTCCTGTGGTACTCAGTTAGGATTCCTGTGGTACTCAGTTAGGATTCCTGTGGTACTCAGTTAGGATTCCTGTGGTACTCAGTTGAGATTCCTGGTTAGTCAGTTGGAATTCCTGTGTTAGTCAGTTGGGATTCCTTTGGTACTCAGTCGGGATTCCTGTGTTAGTCAGTTGGGATTCCTGTGTTACTCAGTTGGGATTCCTGTGGTACAAAGGTGACCTTTTGTGCATGTGATACTCATTTTCGTCGTGCGTCTGCATTTTCTGCGCCATCTTGAAATATTTATCTCGTTTTGTCACGTCACATGCCGATGCACTTGCAATGGGGATTCGCGCACCTCGTGGCGAGTAGTTTTACTTTGTATAAGAACAGACCAGTTTTAAATCTGATTGTAAGACGTTTTAATGGAAAATCGTTATTTTTTTTTTTGAAATCATGAAATTCTTCTGCAAATAGCAGAAACAAAGTTTACAGAGTACCTCATTTGTGTGATCAGTGTTTGTTCTCGGCGCAGTTCAAGCCCTTAACAAAAATCGAACACACTTCATTAATCTATGATTAGTTTTATATCTGGTATTGAAAAGAAATTTTAAACAATTCGAAACGCTTATGCATACCAATCCTAACCTTATTATTGTTAATATTTATTCACATTAGAAGTGTCCTCTTGAAAGCTCTTTATAAACATAGGCCACAAAACGTTTATTGCTGTTATGCTTCTTAATGTTGTCGTTAACTCGTTGGTATAAAGAAATAAAATTTAAAAGAAAGATTGATTTACACAGCGCCAGGTTTGCCAGATACTATTTGAGTAGCGTACTTTTTACTACCCATGGAGTTGGCTGCCATCTACGGCTGTTTTATTGGGGTCAGTATCGCAAAGATAAAAAATAATTTTGTATATACTTCATTGTAGGTTATGCCGCCCTGACTAGTCTCGATCAAATGAAAGGCAAAACAATTGTCCAAATCTGCAAATTTCATTAACGCGCGTGTAAGAGCGGTGTTTATGTTTTATACTTATAGGTTCTTAGTTGCCAAATTAACATAATGTTGTGTAAGTTAATTCAGGGTGTGTTTACAAGAATTTGAATTTTTATCAGATTCTTTGACTCCCCTACCAATCTGGCATTTTAGTTATAAGTTTTCATTCTGTATTTCAGATATTTCTGGAAAAGAAAGTCTCTTGCAACATCGGTCTTATCCACAGGGATATCACTCGCAACTCTAGCGTTTGGGCCTTTGTTACAAACACTAATCGAACATCTGAATTGGAGAAACTCCTTCTTTGTTCTAGCTGCTATGAACTGTGTCGTGTGTGTACTTGCCTTGAGTTTTCATTCAAACATAGAGGACACGGATACACGGCAGCCGAAAACTGAACTTGTTCGTGGCGCAACAGAAGAAGTTCAAAGGGTGCACGGTTTGCAGTGGGAAGTGTTGAAAAATAAGAAGTTCGTTATCTACTGTGTGTTTTCACTTATAATTTGCCTTGGATTTTATAACACCTCTGTATACATTGTGAGTATGGAATGTTGACTGCAAAGATTGCGGAGTTCGAATGAGGTTTTAAAGGGTAAAATCTAAGGCAAGACAAGTTTCCTCATAAAAGGACGAAAAGAAGTCTCGACATCTGAACTGATAATTCGACGACCAAATCGCTTGAGCTTGTTCATCTCTTTGGCCGTCTGGACTGGGAAAACAAGTTTTTTAGGACAACCTTATTGTCCAGACGAACATGTTGATTATAATAGAACCTAAATTTTGAAGAGGGTAGGGGGAAGGGATGAAAGGGGGTAGGGATAAAAGGGGGTAGGGATGAAAGGGGGTAGGGATGAAAGGGGGTAGGGATGAAAGGGGGAAGGGATGAAAGGGGGAAGGGATGAAAGGGGGTAGGGATGAAAGGGAGTAGGGATGAAAGGGGGTAGGGATGAAAGGGGTAGGGATGAAAGGGGGTAGGGATGAAAGGGAGTAGGGATGAAAGGGGGTAGGGAAAGGGGGTAGGGAAAGGGGGAGCACTAAGCTGGAAAATAGGTGGGTATGTGTCACTATGGCCTCCAATTTTTTATCCCGTCCTACAAATGTTTTCGTGGCATAGGGTAATCATTCCTTTGGATCCTGGATCCTTTAATAAAAACACTCAAGTGATACTCCCTCCATAAAACGCTTCTACAGTCGATATCCCGTACTATCGGCAGAAAGCTACGATCGGGACCTTATTCGGCCACACATAGCTCCTGTGGGGGAATACCACTCTTCCGAGACACAATTTCATACCAGTAAATCAGATTGCCGATTTGTCTTTCCAGACCTCTAGTTTGAATAGGGCAGCTTAATTAAACGGAAGCCCTCTGCCCATCACACTACAACTCAGGACTTTCAACCAATCAAAATGCAGCGCTTTACCAAAGGAGATAGACTTCTACCAGAAAGTGTATTAAACACATACTCAGCTGCTACGGCGAAAACTGTTGAAGCCTAAAGTTATGATTTTCAGGCTTCTCTCTCGCAATTGCTTAGATTTCCGCGACGATTGTTCGTCTGGTAGTTGCTTGGTACAAACACAGTCTCCATAATCATTAGCGGCCCAAATATTATTTTTATCTTATCTTTATTCTGACATTACGTAAGAGTACTGAAATTATTTAACAAATAAACCGCACATGCTGATTGTTTATTAAGTAAGAAATGCCCGAAGCTATCAAAAATACCCGATAATTGCCACAAGCGCAGCCCTTTCTCCGGCTAATGCCCGGTACAGGGATGTGCTGCCGAACAGTTTCTCGATCCCTCTGACGAAATGAAGTGATATTTAGTTTGCAAGCGACCTATAGTACGGTGGGTGCGGCGCTCGGCACCAGGCAAAAATATTTAAAATCAAACCCAGTATATTGCATAAGCAATTACTCCAAAAAGGGGGAAATTTTTGCTTTGACACAAGTCAGTGGATTTTTTCTGGAATGGGGGACATTCTTTCCTACTCTCCCGTATTTGCTGTATGGATAAGTGCCGCCCGTTTAGAGTATATTTTTTCAGCTTCAGGTCTGGTCCATTATCTGTTGATGTTTTTTCGAATAGACTTATGGTTAGTCTGTACAGAGTTAGTAGAGTGGACTGGTTATGAAGCTTCGCAAGCTACAAAAAAGATTACAATGCTGCTTTGTTTCATGTTGTGTGCAGGGTCACGGTTATGATCTTTTGTTCTAGGTGTGCTGGCTCGTTAGACCATTGGCTGTTTGCTCATTTACATCTCAAAGTCTTTTGTAATCTGTGCAGGGTCAACGTCATATAACAATAGGGAAAGAGAGCTCCAAGTTTCTCGACCATTTAATTTTAATAACTATGGTCTGTAGTAGGGTGTAATTAACAATTATTAGTTTCAATCTGAGATAAGATAGAAAAAATCAATAATTTAGGAACGGGATAGCATAAAAGTTGTAAGGTAACACAACTAGCTAAGGGAGGGTAAGGTTAACAAGTCCCCCTTCCCCCCTCCCCCCCCGGGGTAAAGGTCTGACGTTGCCGTGCCCTTTTAATATCATCTGTTTCATTACAATTATTCAGGTTCAGTTTGCAGCACAGAAAGGAATTTCCAGGACCAAGTCTTCGATGCTATACTTCTATTTTGGGCTGATGTCAACGTTGGCCAGGATTCTAAGTGGCATTCTCTTAAACATGAAATTGATTGATTGCCCTTCTCTGTGCATTATTGCTGTATTCATAAACGGGATCGCGGTTCTGTCTTTGGCATTGACCAACAGCTTTGGGGAAATATTGACAATCTTTTTTGTTCTTGGTGTCACGGATGGCGCCTTCTGTTGTACCATCATCCTACTGATACTTCACAGCGTGAAACCTTCAGAGTTTGCTTTCGCTTATGGCTTGTGGTTGTTCTGTCTAGCCTTCGCCTTGATCCTGGGACCAGTGACTTCAGGTTGGTTTTTCTTACACAGGTGTTGATAATGATGATATAATAATAATAATAATAATAATGATGATTAATAACTATTAATAATAATTAATAACTATTATTAACAATTAATAATGACAATAAGGCTACTATAGCTTTACTCGATGCAGCGTCTATCGTTGTTTTAACAGAACATATACTGATTAGCATGCTAGCTAAGCTAGCTAAATCCTTTACGAGCCAAGTGACCCATGGAGCCGGCGCTTATCTCCGGTTTCTGTAGTGTTAAGCCGATGAGAGTCTTTGACTCCCCTCTGGACGGGACACCACTCCATCGCAGGTTAGCTCCCAGAAGATGCTGGTACTCATTTACCTACCCCGGAAGGATGGAAAGCTGAGTTAGCTTAGGCGGGAAAGTAAGTCGCACAAATCAGTTCAAATCTTGGCCTAGCTGGGGATCGAACTGGGGACCTTGTGGTCGGAAAGCAGGGATCTTACCAACTGGGCCAACCATGCCCGCCATAGCATGCAGATGGCTATAATGCTTCATAATATAAACAACATTTATACAATAAGACGGTCATTGGATAATAATCACATAAATTCATCCGGAAACAAGAAATTCTGAGCTCCAGATGAAAATTGAACCTAGACCTTCCATTTTTTATTGTGACGCTCTACCATCGAGCCACGGAAACTCATATGGTAAGCAAGGTCATTTAGTTTATTTTCTTGGCTTCGATAAAACAATTTGTTTTTTTAATTTAACGCCTAAACTAAACAACTTGTGACTAAAAAGTGAGAAGCTGATGTTTCGAAGATCAACGTTTTCAGGTCAGAGCAACTCAATGATCCAAACGTTAAGATATAATAATATATATAATATTCTTTATAATATTGATTTCCTTTAGGTGTCAAATTATTTCTAGCTCTGCTGGCCAAAAGCCTACTAAATGAGGCAGCATCTTTACCACTTTTAAGGTGGGAGGAAACTATTCACGAAGACACACCCACCATATAAAGATAAGTCTCCGAGAGCCTACGGTTTAACGACCTCATCCGAAAAGACACGAAGGCGGTCTAAACTTTTGCAGGCTACATAGCAAAGGCAGAACCTTCTCCTCAATTACTTCACGATTTGCAATCTCTGCAGCAGCAGCTATCAGAGCAAGAATCTATATAAATCTAGAACGAGCAAAAAGCATGTGGCTGTAGTTTCTTGTATATATCACGTCCGCTTATTAAAAAATGTTACAAGTCCATGATCCAATGGAAAAGAAAATGAGCGGTTACTCGACTGTTTACTCGGAATCGAGGCCGCAGATGACCCCTAAAAATAATATCGAGACCTCCATTCTGGATATTTTCGTTTTGTGCATGGCTGGGAACATAGTGTTGCTTCAACCGCTTGCTGCGCTCACTCAAAACAATAAAGTTTTAAACTTATTAAAATTTAGTGCCCAGTCGCATGACAGTAACAATTTTAAACTACCGTTGTATACTTCTTGCGCCTGGTATTTGTGCTACGTATATATAGCTATATAAAGATGCAATAAAGACTCTTTTCCACCGCCATGATCATGAAGTTGCAATGTGAAATCTTTAAAATGTGCGGTGTTCAGAGTAAGCACAAAAACTAAAAATAAAAACAATTTTCTATTTAAATTTGTTCGATTGTGGGCTCTCGTATCATAGGATCAATCAATCACCTTTTTGTTAGCACTTTGGGACCGTGCAATAATTATCAGGAAGGGGGGGGGGCTGCATAATGAGTCTCACATAGAAAACTTTTGTGCTGGCTGGGCGGGGCCGCGGGCGGGGGGTAGGGAGGTGAGGGGGG
>JAOBBB020115134.1:0-13073 GCA_025331005.2 Zoanthus gigantus
TTATTATTTGGTTGACTTGGTCCGGCCCGGATCCAACGATACAGAAAGTTGTACACGGGTTTTCCTACAACATTTTTTCAAACGTTTGATAGTGTACGCGTATCTGTCACTGATGTTGTGGAAGCGAAAAAGAGACTAAGCGTCCTTCTATGGGGAAAGAGGAGAGAGACCCTTGATCACATGAGACATAGAAAGTACTGCGAGAAAATTGCCAACAAGAAAGCGCATGTTCAGCCACAAAGCTCTCTCCCCCCCACCCTACATTGTCAGCAGTCAAATTTTTCTCCATGCAGGTGTATCTCCAGGTACGTCGATGGAAGGGGCACGTGTGTGACACAGATGAAGCGCAACGATGGGATTGGTTAATATCACAAGAACATCTCCTTCCCATTATCGCTGGTAACTTACAACCCATGAGTACCAGCTCCGCATCATTAGATGCATCCACTTCGGTTCGAGCCTCGTTTTCATGTTGCATAGGAGCCCTTGTTTCATGGAGCATATCAATTATGTTTGATAAATGATTAATAATTTTACTTGCCCTTAAAAAGCTAAATTCAGGGTGCTTAATAAGAAAATACAAATACTTCCGGGTTCCAGCCTTGTTTTCATGTCGCACGGAAGCCCTTATTTTATGGGGCAAACAAAAATACAATTTTAATGGTGTTCCAGTGCACGGATTTTTACAGATTGAGAGTGTCTAAGACAATAAAAGGAACAGAAACCTTCTGTTGGACTTTTCCCAGATTACACGGTAATTTTACTAGACTATAACTAATTTTGTTCTAAGTATAACTTCGTTCGGCGCATGGTAAGAATACGAATCACACCGAATCCAAGGAAAGGGAAAAACTTTCAGTTGGATGTTGCATTCGATGAATTGCTACCGAAATTATTACAACAGAGAATCGTATAATTATATAACGAAATGCTATAACAAATAATGTTGTGATCTGACGAATGTTAACATAAAATACTTGAAAAAAGTGAAGTAAAAACATCTCGTAATTTTTTTCTTAAAGGTAAATTTATACTTGTTCCTACAAATCTTGCACTTTAAGAATAGAACTTTAAATAATAACACTTAACATGGCTAAATAAAAACTAATAATATAACCTACTGAAAATAAGTAATAAAACTGACAGTTCAGTGGTCTGATGGTCTTGTCTGAAGCACCTAGTAACGAGTAGCATCATGCCCCACAACGTTAAAACTGCCAAAAAGAAACAATACTTGTGTTTTAGAAACCCATTTTAGTAACCGTTAATAGAGTCATGCATAATACACTATCAAAATATTCATTACTTGTGTAATTCACGCAGTAGAATTACTCCTTGCTCAATCCAAAGTTACTTCACTGAAAACATTCAAAAAATCATCCCAATATCCTTTACTGATTAATATAAATATATGCTTTTCTTTCCAATTTTATTGGGGCATTGTTCCGCTGTACGAAACGGCGTGACAGGCTCCTGTAACATTGTGACAAATCTTTGTTTATCGCTGTAACGTGTTGCCATCTCAGGTGACGAATATGAATTAATCGACTATAGATACTTATAGAATACTAGGTATGAGTACATGATGATGTTTCCTGGATTTTTACTCGGATTGGGATCTTTCCCATTGTACAGTCCAAAATACCGAATACTGTTTGAAGCGCTGCCAAACTTGACCTGCTCCGTGACATCAACCATCCATGGTGTGACTTCTTGCCCGTCACACCATCCACCGCGCCCGTACATCCAACGTCCGTATTCATTTGGTATAACGCCGTCTTTGACGTGATCAGCGCAACCGAAGGCGGTGCTAGCGTCTTTAAAGATGCGTGTAACTTTGTAGATGCCATTGATAACAAAGTTATGCGATGTGACACAGAGCTCTGCACAGTTGTTGTTGTCGCGGCCGTGACCAGTAATCGTCGCCACCAGTCGTACACGCGAAGTTTCATTGGGAAGAATAAAAGAAATTGGCAAATATTTCTTGTTGTACTCCTGGTCAAAAACCCCTCCGCGGAATAACGGTTGTATCATAAATGGTGTGAGCGTCTTGTCATACTCAATGAACGTTTTGTAAGATTTTTTAACTGCAAAGAAAATAAACAAAACATAAAATAATGAAAAGAAAAAACTACATGTATTTTTTAAAAGACCCCAAAACTATAAAAGTAATATTACACATTTCAGATATCTTTGTCTCTCTATATATTTTTAAATGATTGAGTGACATCTTTACACATTTTCATCTCAGTTTTATTTTCTATTCAACAACTAGAATACGAGCTCGCAATTTTTATTGATTGGCGATAGAAATTGAAAGCGAGTATTCTAATTGTTGTAATATAAATCTCTGAAGATCTCTGAACGATACGTTTTTGATAAACAATTATTGAATTTAGTCAAACAACCAATGCTGGTGATTCACCAGCGACTATTCGTGAAAACGTCAAATTAATACTTCAAATACATTTTTTTCTTGCCTTTGAAATTTTTTATAACATATTTTCTTGCTATTTTAGTTTTCTTTGGGATTGCTTTTTGAATAAGAGCATTTAATTGCTCTTCAGAAACTTCTGCATAGCGGGAAATCGACGCCATATTGTATTGCGCGTATTTCTTTTTATAAGAAACTTCTTTAGCCCTTGAGTCTCAAAGTTTCTTAAAATTTGACCCGATTTAGCCCTGAAAGTTTCTTAAGGGTTTCTTAATTTCTTGAACACTTCATCCGAGAAACAGACTAAGTAACAAACTTTCATTCTCATCTTAGCTCCTTTCTGGCTGGGTAAAATGAAGTTAAAGAGTAAAATACTAAAGATTGGATTGTGAAGATAGCAGGCAATCCTGTGAATCATGGAGATGGAAAGGTCATGAAAGTGCCGTGCATTTTGAGATTTATAGCGCAAAAGCGATTTATAGATGTACTGAGGAATGAATTAGGAAATTAAAGAAATTCCTTTCTCAAATTCCGTGTCATTTTTCTTGTTTTTCACATTTAGGAAGTTTCTTGGTTCAAGAGAGTTTAGCCCTAAAAGTGTTTTAAGATTTTTGGTATTTCAGACTTTAGTTTCTTATAAAGTGGTTTCTTATAAAAAAAAAAAAACGTGTACTTGTTTACATCCCGCAGACACTATCTATCACCTGATAGATAGCGAATACGGTAACCAATCAATTGCAGTATTTGCGATAGATAGTCACTAGATTTCTACTAAACTTTGTTATTATTATTATTATTATTATTATTATTATTACTTTAAAAGCTTTTTTTTTCTTTCTTCCTTTTCCACTTTCTCTCTGCCGCTCGGCTTGCGATTTCTTCTGTTTCCTATGGTCAACTTTCTCGTTTCTAATCACGATGTAGCTAATATTATCTTTTTGGTATTTGTATAGACTTTTCCCTGTTTGTAGTTTCTACTATCATACTCGTACACCTTAAACTACCAATAAGCGCCGCCATTTAACAGGGACAGCGGTTACAAATTGCCTCCAATATACCATAACCTTTTGTCACGTAACTCAATCGAGCGTGACATACTTTGACAAAGACTCTGAGATAAATTCTAAAGCTTATGGACAGATATTTTACTTTTATCATTATTCAATTATAACGAGATCCGGTATCTCTAAATGTTTGCTAATTTTCTCTTTCTCAAATTTGTTTTTGTTCGCACACATTTCTCTTTTATCTTTGCTTCTGTACGTTACCTTGGACTTTGTCTGTAAATCTAATGTTGAGGGTGGCTAACCAAGGCATGGTGCAGGATGGAATAGTCTTCACTGTAAAGCGGCATACGTTGCTCGTGAAAAGAGGAAGAAGAGGTCTGACGGGTGTGAGCCAATGACCATTATGCCTGCAAAAAAATTACGGTGAAGAAATTTATCTTATCTCTTTGTTTGAGTTTGCTTTTTCTATCTCTCTTAGGCGTTAGATACAAATCGCGCCAAGTCAAATGTTTATCTCTCTATTTGCGTTACATGAGATATCTCTTTTTGTATCATATGTAGATCTCTCTAACTGCGTTGGATGTCTCATTTTTTCGTTATATGTGAATGTTTCTAGTTGCTGACCTTTCCGTTGGTCTTAAATTTAGATCTCTCTTACTGCTTTAGATATGATTCTCTATTTGCGTTAGATGTAGATTTCTGTACTTCCGTTAGACATAAATTTCTCCATTCACGTTTCTTTTTACGACAGATGTTGATATCCCCTCTTGCGTTAAATATAGATATTTCTACTTGCATTAGTGGAGGATCACAATGTTGGTATTAGATGTGGATCTCCCTATTTGTATTAGATAAGGATTTTCTCAATTTGTATTAGATGTAGATCTTCCTATTGTATTAGAAGTGGATCTCCCTATTTGTAGTAGATAAGGATTTCTCAATTTGTATTAGATGTGGATCTCCCTATTTGTGTTAGATAAGGATTTCTCAATTTGTATTAGATGTAGATCTTCCTACTGCATTAGATGTTGATCTCCCTATTTGTATTAGATAAGGATTTCTCAATTTGTATTAGATGTAGATCTCCCTATTGCATTAGATGTGAATTTTATTATTTGTGTTGAATGTGGATCTCCTTATTTGTATTAGATGTAGATCTTCCTATTTTATTAGATGTGGATCTCCCTATGGTATTAGATGTGGACTTTATTATTTGTGTTGGATGTGGATCTCCCTATTTGTATTAGGGAAGGATCTCTCTATTTGTATTAGATGTGGATTTCTAATCCTTGTTTGCACGTCATACAGTTATGTTTGTCTCGCTAAATTTGTTAATATGTCTGGGTTCTTGTATTATCTAAACTTATCCGTAGTAGTCTTCATTGTAGTCCTATGTCTACGATTGTACAGTACCAATTCACCATGTTCTAAACGAAGAGAGAACTGGGTTCGAGTTAGGACAGCAAAGCATTTATGGATTGATTGGATGGAGAGAGGCTCCATATTGTCAAATTGCCATATTGTTTACGAACCGGCTGTGCATCTAATCAATCCATAGATGCTTTGCGGTCCCAACTCGAACCCAGTTCTCTCCTCGTTTAGAACATAGTGAATTATGTCCACGGTTCTGAGTTTTCCGTCTTATGTTTGGTCTATGTTTTTGATTTCTACGATTTTTTTAACTATGTGTTATGTCTGTATACCTAAGGCACTATAGTCAAATATCTGCTAGGTTCAGGCATACGTCTAACTGTGTCAATATCTATTTTATTTTTTAGGTTTAAAACTAGTGCACTAGAACCGTGTGTACGATCAATGCTCTTTACCAACGTTGGATCAAAAGATCATGATAAGTCAGATATAATAATATATAAAAATAAACTCTTTTCGTCAAAAAGACTTACCGGCACAATGATTGATCTTACAACGTGAGTAAATTTTGAGCCGTTTATACAATATTTCCACTGGTCAATTTATAAAATATAAAATATTTCCACCAGTCTTCATCAGGTGTCGATATCTGTCTGTGTATCTATATGTATGTCATTCTATGTTCGAGTCTCTGCTTGTATGTTCTGTGGCCATACTTATGTCTGATGTCTATTACAGAAATATCTATTTATACTTTCTCACGTTCTTGTTGTTAATGTTTATGTCAGCTTAACTCCCAGCCTTTCGGAAAATAATACCTTTTGATCGCCGTGTGCCATCGCCCGATCTCCTGTCCACACAGCTGCCCAGAATCTTCGCAGCAAACAAACAATTGTACAATGCTATCTCGAGTAGGACACTGTCTGTCTTTGGACCCCGGGCACGAGAGGGCAAAGTCAAGTTCAACATTCCCATACTGTTGCATTTCTAGGGGAACCAAATAAGCATTATTAAGTGTTTAATCTTCTTTCTAATAATGCAAGTATCAGTTTGTAAGATTTCTTATGCGTGAGACTACACTTGTCCAGAGGAGAACTTTTAAGAGGCTACCATGAAAAGAATGGAGATTGGAGAGTCGGATAAATGTTGTTCAGTTGCAATCTTAGCGTTTTTTTTTGATAGTAGAGAAGCCACGAACATCGAAATTGTCGTAGGATAAAAAGTGTAACAATAGTAAATCATTTCATCCAATCATACAACTGCTCATCTAATCGATTAAAAGTCGATGAAAAGTATCACAATTAGTCCTTTGTCATTTGTGGTTTTAGCCAATCAGGTTTGAAGAAGGAGGGGTTCTGGTCACCCTACGAGCATCCACAGGATGGCTATGATTCACAGTGTTTTCAATCAAAACACCAGCCAAAAAACGTTATTAGCATCATGTACACCAATTTCTGAGCACGTCCATTTTTATTAGGACGAGGGTAAATAATTTCAAATGTATTTCAAATATATAGTTAGTGTTATATTTACATGTCGACGTTTCGACATTTTCTTAATGTCTTTATCAAGAGAAAACGAAACTACTAAAGTAGTGTGCTGATTTTAAATACAAGTAAATAACAAAAGATTAATAAAGTTCCAATCACAAATGAGGCCTAATAAATACAAGATGACAATAGCATGCGGGACTTCTTTATACCATGTAAGACCTAGACACAAACTTAAAAACAAAGAACTAAACGTTCAAAATGAGACTAAATGTATAAGCTGTTTGTATGAGTTAGACCTTGTAATGCAATCTTGCATTTGTTTGGCCCCCTTATTGTAAATCAGGTTTTTGTAAAGTTGTTGTTATTTACTAGAATTTAAATTCAACACAGTTTGGTTGTTTCATTAGATTTGCTTTGAAAATGCTGAAACATCTAGCTTAAATTCAACTCTAACTGCATTCTTCTCATGCATGTCTTGGTGTGATATCTTGATGAACTTCCAGCATAATCGGACTAGAACAAGAATTGTTCAAACTGATTAGTAGTTCAAAGTACACAGCTTGAGAATGAAACAATTATTCAACAGATAACATCGTATGCAATACATTTACTTTAAGAGTCGAGCATGGACTGCTTTCGTTTGGAAACGAGTTTGGAAGCCCATTACTTTCAGGATTACCTTGGACTGGTGGAAGAGCTACGGTAGCCATTAACCCATTTTCCTCCATTATTTGCTGCTTAAAAATGTTTACTACCATCGCTCTTTCGGTAAGGTTCTGCTTTAAATCAGCTTGATAATTCATCCTGCAGAGGGAAAGATATTTTAAAACCGAAACTTAATCACAAGTAGGCAAAAACAACACAAATAACTTCGAAAAGTAGCATTTAAGGGATGTATCATACTCCGGCATTTCAATTTCAGTGTCTCTATTTAGCTCAATTCCATTCCAATTTTATCGTATTTTAACTTCTAAACATAGGCAAACACAAATAACTTTTCTAATTCCAATTCTTTACCATCTTTAGTCTCATTCATGCAAACTTTTTTTCTTAAGCACATTTCATTCCTCTATTATACTTGTTTCCGTAATTCAAATTTCGCTCAGTTAATTCCTTTTTGAATGTGGAATCGAAGTGTCAAGCTTGGCTTTGATTTTAACCTTCTCTTCTTTTTTAATGGTCTTTTTAATATAACAGATCCGAATACAATATAATTTGGGTTATCAAAGTAGCTATAAATTCTCTAAAAAGCTTTAGGTTATTTCTTTTTGAAATTAGCAAAATAATTCTTAGTCCAAACTAAGATTAGCATTACCAGTTCCACCCAAAACAATGTGATTTTAAAATACGTAAATCGTATTTGGTATTTCCCACCAAAATTGTTAAAGTGGGATGGTTAGAAAACTTGGCAAACTACAAAGAAAATTACAAAGTTTCTTTGTTTCATGTAGTGTGCACTGTCACGGGTATCATCTTTTGTTCTAGGTGTGGTGCTTCATTGATCTATTGGCCGTTTGTCATTTACATCTCAAAGCCTTTTGTTATTTGTGCACTGACAACATCATATTTCAATAGGGGGAAGAAAAATAAAATCATATAAAGGTCATAATGTTTCCCAACCAGTTAACTCTACTTTGTTTCCATCAACCGAATGCAGGAAGCAACAGTTATTACATGTCAACAATTTTAAAGTATTATTTATTTTCTGCACTTAAAGACCTAAATTATCTAGACAAAACTAAAGCTCATTATAAAAGTAAAACAAAAGCATTTGGAACGTACCACTGTGCTTGATATGCCATAAATATCATCGACGGATACAGAAACCACCCAGACTCCTGAAGCTTGCCTTCATTATCTATGCCAAAAAAGAACGCGTTCCAGGGAGCTGTCTGGAACTGAGCGTATAAGCTTGTTGTGTTCAAAAGCGGCAAGCCTGCCTTGAATGGAATCATTGTGGCGGGAATATGGAGTTTCGTAGCACAGTCTGTGCCGTGACAATTCATATCAAACAGCTGACGGTTACGACGGTTAATCACGATGACTCCACTTGCTCCCTTATTCTGACAGTTTAACACCTAAAATACGAATTAAAGATGGAATGTGGTAAGAAATCGACATATTTATGTGAAGTTACGTTACATTTCCAGCAACTAGTGGAAAGAATTATATATGAATGATCTCCAATCATACACGGCAAGCAAAATGATAAATTATTTGTTTAGAACTAGTTTTAGCAGGATTTAGTTAAGTACAGTTTTAACAGTTAAAACTGAGAGTTTCATAAAAAATTAATGAAAAACGACAAGAAAACTGATTGTTGCACAGTTTTATAGAGCGAGAGAGCAACGAGAGTTCATTTTCTGTTAAGGAGACATTTTTTTGTTTTACTTTGCGTTCAAAATGTAAAGCTGATAAAGTTTGTGAATTGACGCAAGCTCTATATACTTTGTATTTCATTGGCTTAAATGATTACATAAGATGAAACCTAAGTTCCGCAGATATCAAACGATCTGGTATTATACTCGAATTAACTGGCTTATTTAGATCGAAAAGTTTAAAAAAATAGGTTAAAAAAGACAACATCCAGCTCACGGATTTGCGTCATTGACATGTCTTAGTGTTAAGCGGATGAGAGTCTGACTTCCCCTGGATGGGACATTAATCCATCGCAGGTTAGCTCCTAGCAGAAGCTGGTACTCATTTACAGCAGCAGTAAGGTACTCTAATGGTTTATGTGCAACATAAATTGTCATCATGAGCTACTTTACCGTCTCCATCATAACCTATCACTTCCAGCACCACAACCTTAACCGTCATTAACATCATCATCATCATCATCATCACTATCATCACCATCATTATCATCTTCATCATCATTAACATCATCATTATCAGTAGTACTATTATCATCACTATCATCATCATCTTCTTCCTCATCTTCATCATCATTAAAATTATTATCAGTAGTACCATCATCATCACTATTATCATCATTATCATCATCATCTACCTAAAGGAAGGATGGAAAACTAAGTTAGCTTAGGCGGGAAAGAAGATCACACAAATATTTAAATCTCGACATAACCAGGAATCGAAGTGGGGACGGAAGGCAGTGATCTTACTAACTGCGCCATCCATGCCATCTATTTCAGTTTAGGTGAAAAACTAAATATAAACAACCCAGGATCCACTCGAACTTGCCTTAGTGAAACAAGAACATGAGTGACCAGACATAGTGGCGACTGCTAAACTCCCCGTGAGGTCGTCAGAAGGTAATGCGCATGCGTCTCCCACGAACTTTAATGGCAGCCGTTTGTGTGCTGAATTAAGGTTGTTAGGTGACGGAAGCCAGTCGTACCTAGCGTCCAGCCTCTTTGTCACAGATCTAATATTACCTGAAAAATAAGGCATGTTTACTGTTAATTCAGATTTTAAATATTGCTCTGTTGGCTGTGATTTATAAAACGTTTTGTATATTGAGAATACTTCATAGAAAGTGCGCGCGTACGGGTTTTCGCGAATGGAGGTTCAACGAGCATCAAATATAATGGGCGCGGGGGAAAAAATGTAAGAATAAAAGGTGTGTAACAATTTATACGACATTTAGTCGTATTGCTGATCATCTGATCAATTAAAAGTCGTTGTTAGATATTGAGTCAACTCTTAGCCGTTTGTGGTTTTAGCCGATCATGTTTGTCGCATGAAGCCAAGGGAGTTAGGTATTAAAATCATTCCACGACCATCCACAAGATATCTTTGATTTGTTCACGAGTCGTGAGGTATCATGAAACGAACGCGAGTGAGCCCAGAATTATGTAACGTTTCAGTATTTATAAGGCATAAACTAAGATTGCAGGGAAAAAACAACGGGTCAATAAAAAATGTACAAAACACTTTCTTGCATTAACATCTTATATATGACCTCAAATTCAAAGAAGCACCACACATCCTTTGGGAAAAGACCACACTCAATACTCAAGTTAAACAGTTCAGCAATACGCTTTCATTCTAATAAGCCTCTCTTTATTTCAAGTTTATTGTTAGTTTAGCCAGTCTTTATATTATTCAGTTTTTTCGCACTTGCATTAACACTGAGAAAGGCAGAGTTTTCTACCGAAACATATTTGTTAAATCGAAATTTAAACTGGTATATGTCATTTCTTTCTTAAAAATTGCTTTTCAAGTCTGCTTTTCAGTCGTCCTTTTGGAAATGTTCTTGTATTGTAATTTACTTTTTCTGTTATAGTAGATATTGGCATAATTCGTTCCATCTTTATCAAAGAAAGCATTCTAGTTGGTTTGTTGTTATTATAGTTATAGTTTATTGTTGTTATTACTCGTATTCACTGCTGTTATGGCATTTATTGTAGGTAATTCTTACCATCTTTATTGAAGAATGCAATTTGATCTAGTCCGCAGCCAGGACCGTTGTAATTCCATTGTTTTAGCAGCCTTGGAATCCAGTTGCCGAAATTTGGAATGGTAACAGTGACAAAGTGGAGGTGAGAACGCCAGTGCTTAGAAAACGTTTTAAATGTAGGAGTCTTCCCACCACCAAAGGGCGGAATAGGGTTCGGAAAACGACGAAGGCGATTGCGTTTTACAATTTTCACCAACGGACTAGTTGTGGACTTGGGTTTGTTGTCAGCCATCCTAGAAGCAATAAGGTATTCTAGAATTGTTTATGTGTTACATCAATTGTCATTATCACCTCCATCGCTTCCAGCACCACAACCACAATCGTCATTAACATCATCATCATCATCATCATCATCATCATTATCACCATCATCATCACCATCACCATCACCGTCATCATCATCCTCATCTCTAACATTTCTATCAATATTCACACTATGATTTTTTTTTTGTTTTATGTTAACACTAACAACATCTCCTGACATGCAAAGTAAAAGCTATTTTAAGCATGCGTACATGGGTTTTAAAACTCAAAAATCATGCGATTTGTTGCAAAGTAGAATATCTCACATGCTTCAGTGATCGTTATGTGCAGCAACATAACGATTTTGACATTGTTTTCTTTGACATTTCGACATTTGTAGCACGAAAAATTGTAGTATACCAGAAAAAACTTGATTAATAACAATTTTGAATTAAACGCTTCTATATTTTACAGTCTTAAATTTTTTTACAAAGTTTGAAGGTGATATTTCCGTCATCTACATGCACACTACACTCTAACGCGTTTTTGAAAACTTTCAGTTTGCTTTTTTGAAATGCTTTACGTCCACATTATTTCTTTAGCAGCGTTTTCAATAGCGTGAAACTTGAGTAAAATAAAACGAATGGCTGGAAAACTACGTTGAAATTAATTTGTCAGTGAACCAATATGAGTAAGGGCTCGGACTAAGCCAGCAACTTCAACCATAGACAGCTGTATATATAGCTGTATATATAGTCCTTTTTAAGACTCGTCAGTACGGTGTAGAAGCTATATAGAATGAACAGCCAGCCAAAGACTAATTGTTTATCAAGCTCAAAGTGGCAACCCAATAACGGCTCCAAAACATATCCGTTTCAATAACCATTTTTAAAAATCTATTATCTTTTTTTACAATGGGCTTGTTTGAAACGTACGCTGCCAAATGGCCCCATTTATGAGATAGGTCTGCAAACTATATATAGCTATCAGTTTCTGCGCACCTTAGTTTTGATTGTTTTAGATTGTAACAACGGTGGTATTCAAATAAAAGGCGTATTCGTGTGGGCGGTAAATTTGGGGAAAAAGAGGAAAGAGAGACAATATTCTCTTCATTAGCTATTTGAAAAGAAGCCTATATACCAGGGGATTCTGATGTCGCTTTCGCGCTCGTTTTCCGACCCACCTTTTGCCTATTTGGCTAGTGACAAATGTCGCTGTCGCTTTTCTGCTAGAATACAAATGTTTGCTGATTGCTTAATTTTAATTTTCGTCGTCCTGTACATTTTGTTTAATGTAAAAAGTAAGCGCCGTAAAAACTTCCATCTTTTCATTAGAAGATCAACCACTTTAGCTTCTAATGATTCGATTATCTTGAGTGTATTAAAATATGAATCTGACTTAAATCTAGAGTTGTGCTGGCCTGGTTCGTCATAACGCTGTGGAAATAACGAAATGAAAAGTGATAAGATGTCGCTTTGTCAAAATTTTTGAAAAAAATTGATTGTTGCTTTCGCAAATTTTCGCTTTTCTCGGTCTGTTTCTCTCGTCTATCGATGTTCTGGAACAAGATTGTCGTTACATTTTTGGCAATTTTGGAGTGATGTCGCATGTCACCAAAACTCCTTGGAAGGAACAATGAAATAATCTTTGTGCGTCATTAAATAAGCCAAGTTACCCGAGCTCTTGTATTTCTAATTGTACAAGTTATCATCTTTCACCGCATGGGCTTTAGCACGTGTGTACTGTATTTGATGGGAAGCAGTTATTAAATGACTTGCTGTCACATTTTCCTTTTTTTTTTTTCGTTTGAATAGAGGTTCTTCCATATAAGGCTTTTTTCCTTATTTGGAAATGAACATACAAAGAAAGCGTTAACTTTAAATAAAAGCTCAATTTTACAGATCGTACTATTGTGCGAATTTAATGTAATCCCATTTCTTGATACGTTCTATTCGAGACGAGCATAAATGTCGGATGTTTTATGGGGGTTTGGAAACTGGTTCACAAATTTGATAGGGCGCTTCAAAAAATCACTTATTACCTTCAAGTTTTGAGGGACTATGTACCTCAAATCTTGAGGTGCATAGCCACTACACTAGATC
>JAOBBB020115216.1:0-13073 GCA_025331005.2 Zoanthus gigantus
TGGAGTCATTAGTGCATAACTGTGGTAATATCTCGCCGGCGATTTGCACCAAGATGCTGATTTTTGGCAAGGATACAATTTTAGTCTTCATCTTTCGGATTATCTTAAAAAATTCCATAATTTCACAAATTTATATTTTTGTGACGTCACACTTCACCACTCTATTCCTCGACAAGAGTGCTACGTTCCAGAACCCTTTCGGGGTAGGTGAAAATCCGCGAAGTAGAAACAGCATTGGCTAAAGTAATTCATCAGGGTATTGTAACGTATATTTTTCATTATTTTTATGAATCAAAGCTTTTATAAAGCCCCCATACACTTTTAAGCACTTTTTAAATGTTTAAAAACCATTACAGCATTACAGCTCTTCTAAAGTCAGCACTTCAGCAGACGCTTCGTCAAGTGGTTCAGTATCTTCGTCTTTATTCACTAAAAAGACTAAATCAATTTCCATCGGCTGCAAAAACCCGCGATGTACCGAGGGAACTGCGATATCAATTTACACTGAATATTTTTCAAAATCCGCGATGCACTGAGACCGCGAAAGATGAACCGCGATATGCCGAGGGTCCACTGCAAAAAATTATATGAACTTTTGCTAAATATTGCATTGAGTTAGATATAAAAATATATCCTCGGCTTTGGCAAGAATCGAATATTTGTGCGACCTCCTTTCTGCCTAAACTAACTCAACTTTCTATCCTACCGGGGTAGGTAAATGAGTACTAGAGTCTGCTTGGAGCTACCCTGCGTTGGATTAGTGTCCCGTCCAGGGGGAGTCAAAGACTCTCATGCACTTAATACTAGAGATACAGGAAATAAGCGCCGGCTCCATGGACCATTAGGTTCGTAAATGATTTAGCTTTAGTTAAAAGAGTTAAGCTATCATATAACCTAAATGATGATGACACAATCGATCGTGTCAAAAGCATCTGTCAAATTCAAGAGTACTAGAAAGGTAACTGACTGTCTATCCTTATTAGAAAAAATCCCGTTCAGTGTTAGATATGTTATAGATTGGAACTGACGATCAGACGGTTGGTTAACTGGAGAGCAGGTATCATTGCCATGACTGAAAATCGATGAAAGGTCAGAAACTATGAGGTAGAAGATAGAGAGCAAGTTTCTTTTGCAATGCTCTTGCTATTCTTAAGAACAATGTCTTCTTGATGTGAATGGTTGATAACAAGGGTACAGTAATACAGGAACCAGCCCAAAGCTTTAATGAATAAGTTGGCCCTGGATAAGAAATAGAGCAGAAAGTTTTTCCAATACTACATGAGGACTCAGGTAGTTAACTTCCCGTAGTTCAAGAACAATTCCGTCAACATCTCTTTTCCCAAGTTTAAACTTTCGGAAGTAAAACTTACCAAAATCATCAGCTAGGTTAAGAAGATCGTCATTAGGTGGAAATGGATTGTCTTCAAGCTTATTGGACAAAGAAAGCGCAACATGAAGCCTTTTCCTTGTATTACCATCACACTTATCAATGAGATCAGAAAAGTATTTTCTCTTAGATTTTCTAACTTACAAAGAGTAGCATTTCCATAAGCAATCTTATCAGCTGGATTTTTCTTCCTTTGCATTCTCCACTCTAGTTTCCGAGCGCAGCCTTTATTTCGTCTTTAGACGAACAATTCCGTCAATCTTTCTTTTTACAAGTTTAATCTTTCGGAAGTAAAACTTACCTAAGTCATCAGCTAGTTTAAGAAGATCGTCATTAGACGGAAATGGCTTGTCATCAAGCTTAGGGCGCAACATGAAACCTTTTCCTTGTATTACCATCAAATGAGATCAGAAAAGTACTTTCTCTTTGATTTTCTAATTGCAAGTAGAATTTCCATAATCAAACTTATACGTTCTTTGCATTCTCTGTTTTAGTGATGCGTAGTCTTGTGCTCTTTTAGCTCCAGACTAAGTCAGTTAGATAAAGAACATCGTCACGAGGGGGAAGTGGATTGTCATCTGAGCCCAGTTGTTCAAATGGAGATTAGAACCGTAATCCTTTTCTTAGAGAAGCAATTATTGCTGTAATTTTTGTTTAACCCAAAGTTACATTTAACCCAGCTTTTGAACAACCTGGCTCATGATCGGACACAGAGAGCAGATTATTGCTTTAAAATTCAACACTGAGATCCGAATAGTACAATCTCTTTGATATTCTGGATGCTGAAGCGGCAAACTCTGTCTGCCTTGTCTGTTTCAACATGAGCCAAAGTCTTCCACCTACATAAAACAGCGATGCATCCTATCTTGTGTGCTAACAAGATAGCGTACAGCTATGCCCTGGCCAAATCGCTAGACGAAAGGCTAAAGCCATTTTCTTCCAACCAGTATACAACTATTTAATCTACCTCAGGAATCAGAGTGGAATGCATTCAATTTAGGAAGCAGGATTAAAACCTTCCTATTAAACCGGTAAGTACTTTCTTTTAAGTTTTACAATACCTGAAGATACATTTTTCTGTCTTCATCTACCGATGAAAGCGTCAGTTCTGATTCCTGCAAAGAAAAAAGTCAAACAATCCCTTAAAGCGTTCAAAAAAAGTCAAGTAATTTCTACCACGATGGCAGCAACTGAAATCGAGTCTACATAAAACATGTATCGGTAGATATTGAGACTTTTCCAAAAATAATCAGCGCGGTGGCTAGTTTAGGTGCTTTTAAAAACCAAGAAACTATTTAAGAAAACTTTGGAGAATTGGTGTCAATTTAAGTATAAAACTATTAATTATTAACTAGTTAATATTAATGTTTTCTTCTTAAAGTATTAAAATGCATTTCTTTTTTGTAGTGAGCGTTCTTTTAGATTTTTTACATTTGTTACTTGAACGTATTAAACTCTTGCACTTTTATTTACTCAAATGATCTCCAACTTCATTTCCAGGTGTACCGCACTTTTTATTACGTCAAATCAAATGTGCCGTTCAAAAGTTTTAAAACTACTTTCATTCGAAATATTAGTTTTCTTTAGCGATTATTTTCTTTTATTTACCGGTGCTGTGTTAACATTGATATAGGCAAAGAAAGACAAAGTAGATAGTGTTTCTTTAGAAACACAGACGCAGCTTAAACTAGTTTAACGCTAATTAGTTTTCCAAAGTAGATAGGGTTCTTTAAATTTAATATGTCCTAGATATAAAAGAGAAACTGAAGGTATTCGGATTTTCCAAGTATCTGCTACTAGATTTTGGAATGCTCTTCCTATTGATATTAAGAGTAGCTCTAGTTTATCAATTTTAAAGAAATCCTTGTACAAATATTTTACTGATTCTTACATTAATATTAATCATTCTATTGCAAATTAGCTTAGCTTATTTATGTATTGTGTATATCTATTCTTATCTATTTTTATGTATTTAATTTGAATCATTTATTGTAATTATTTTATTGAGGGCCACAAGTTCATCAGTTTTACGTACTGTCAAGTGTTACCTTCTCGAAATAAAGTTGATTATTATTATTATTATTATTGTTATTATTATTATTACTATTATTATTGCCGTTGCTGTTGTTGTTGTTGTTGTTGTTGTTGTTATAAAACCATTATCCTGGCTAAAAACCAACAAAAAAAAACATCAACAAATTGAGACCATTCTTAATAATTCCTGCACAAATCAGTTCGTCCGTAGCCACATGCACGCATTGCGAGCCTGTTTTCTATGTTGGGTTGGGGTCGATAGCTCGTGCGTTATTCAAAGCTTGGCAATATTATTAATTTTCTGCAGCTCAAGTGTGGGCACTTAGTCGAGTAAAGATCTAATACTACAAGATACTCATCTATGAGCATCAACACAGCTCAGTTCACCTGTTGAGTTTCTCTTTGAACTGCAGCAGTTATTTTTAGTTTGGTCCTTTTACTGGAGAAGTTCATATTAAGAGAGTACATACACTGGCTTTCATCCTCTTCCTACAACAAAAACCAAACAAATCCTCATGATATCAGAACTAAAACATTTATCGATGTTCAGCGGAAGGGAGGTTGGTCTATGCATGTGGATCATTTGACATTTCTCATCATTTTTTTCAGTTTCCATGCTCTGATTGATGGAAATTCGCATCGAACCAGATCAAGGGTTTCAACTAAACCTTCTTTCTATTTTTGGGACGCGCACTTCTGACATTTTGACTTCAACCTCAAAATCAACTAATTGTCTTGAGAGTTACGGGAACCAATCAGAGCTCGCAAAAATGAATATCGGTTGCTTTGGTAAATACTAAAATGAATTATCCAAATCTCTGGGATGACAAGTGCTGCGTGTAATCGGCGTCATAAGATTTCTAACTTATCGCGATACTCAGACTAAAAAATGACAGAGTGGAATTTTTACACGAATTCTTAACAGCAAAGTCTTACTATAGCTACAGAAATAAACAACTGACCCAGAAGGCAAATCAATTAAGCCAATTCCAAAACTAAAATCAAAATTTCCCCTATGTATTGCAGAAAGAGGGGAGCACACCTTACATATCAACTCGTGATAGCACAACAGTATTAAAACACTCACATCCGATTCAGTGCCTGGGTGAATTTAGTGCATCGAAATTATAAAATAAAAATAACAAATGTTTCTAAATAAACAAAAAGCAGGGAACTATGAACCGTTTCATCGATAACTAGTCTACGTACAAATTGAGTAATAATTACCTGAGATTTCTCAAGAAGTTTCGCATCAACAAGCGATTGCAGAGTTCTCATGAGCTCTTTGTCTACCAGTTGGGTCGAAGCATTGATGTCACTGTGACAAAAACACAAAAAGTAAACTTGGTAATGACGTCTATTGCAAGTCAGAGCTAAGTGACGTTGTGAGCTCTATTGCTATTGCTTCGTGTTTAAGAAACTTAATTAACCCTTTCAGTGCCAGTTGTATTGTTAAATTCTCCTAACTTGAGCCCATACGTTTTACTGAACAACTTTTTGAGAACTTTACTTTTAATCTTCAGTAGTTTGCTTTGTTTGATCAATCCGCATTTTCTCATTACCAAATGTCTTATTTTGTATGTGTTATGTAAAGAGAAGTTGGGTGTTGATAACTGACTGGGACTGAAAGGGTTAAACAAGGTTTTACATTAGCTGAAACAGGGTTGCAGTATATTTTATCATATTTTTGATTGGTTCAAATATCTGTGTGCTCTTAAGCTCGCGGGAGTTCACTTTACTTCCTCACTTCAAATTTCGTTTTCCTAACTGGCTCACAATAAACAACAAGGAGTTGAGCTCCCACAGCTACTCTCCATCACTTCAGATTAAGTTTTTCTCACTGGCTCATAATACAGCGGGCGGGCATGGCGGGCACAGTTGGTAAGATCTCTGCCTTCCAACCACAAGATCCCCAGTTACTGTAGATCCTGGCTTTGCCCAAGCTTACTCAGCTTTCAATCCTTCCGGGGTAGGTAAATGAGTACCAGCGTCTGTTGGAAGCTAACAAGCAAAGAATTAGTGTCCCGTCCAGGATAAGTCAAAGACTCTCATCCACTTAACACTACAAAAACTGGAGACAAGCACCTGCTCCATGGGCTACTTGGCTCGTAAAGGATTTAGCTAAGCTTTATCTCATAATAAAGTGCATTACACCTGCACTTCACCTTCTTTATGAATGGTTAATTTACTTACCTAAATGATATGCTTGTCCTCTCGTTGAAAAGTAGTAACAGTGCCATTTGGTAAGTAGTCACAGTGATAAAATAAGGTCTCTTTAAGTAAGCCACACGCAACTCACCTAACAAATGTGAAAAGCAATCACTAGTAAGTAAATTTAAAATGATCAAGAATGGCCCGATATCATGATGATATAGATAGTGTTCTATGTTTTTATGATCAGCTATGACCTGATGTCATGAAGATAAAAGTAGTGTGCTAAGGTATGATCAGCTATAGCCCGATATCATGATGATACATGCAGGTATAGTGTGCTAGGTTATTATGATCAGCTATGATCCGATATCATTTAATAATAGAGCAACTGTAGAAATTTACAGCTCCATGGAAACAAATGTTGGGGAAGAAAGAGGGGAAGGTTGACATGGAGCCTACTAAACATCGCCAGGTGACTCTGTTTTGAGTTTGCAGCGCCACATTGTCATAGTACAGTCCAACTGCCTCGCTACTCTCTCCTGACCACCCTTATCCTTGCCTCCAGCAATCGTTCTCTCCTTCGCACACCTTCCAAGATTACTAGTTCCCTTCATTCAAACTATTTATGCCAGTACAACAACTGGAAAGTGACCGAACTCTTCTAAGCCACTACCCGCCCTTTCTCAAGGTTAAAACAGAGGGTTCTTTTTCCTGGAATAAGAGTTTAAAGAGTACCTGCACCACAGACCTTGACTAATACAGTTCATACAAGGTGAAGATTACTGACAAATGTTACAGTGACAATTATCAAAATATAAATTTATAAGTTATAAATGAAGTGAAAGAAATTTTTAAAAGCTGTTTCCAGCTGTAGTATTTAGTTGGAGTGAGTGTCAACTTGTCACAGTGACAAGTTTGAAGAACAAAATGTTATGTTAAGAAATTCTTTAATGAAGAAACCAACAAATGTTTAGTGTATACAAATATATCGCACTAGTGACCTACGAACTATACTTCATTGGCCACTAGTGAAAAATAATGAACAATTTGTAATTTACTTGAATACTAATTTAATTAGTATTAAAATTAAACCTGATTGTTAAATTCTTATTTAAATCAAACACATTTGTTTGGCCATAATCTTTCACAAGTAAGGTCTGTGTTACAATTTATCTATATAATTCATCAAATCCAACCGTGTGAGAGATGCTGAAGCCATGTTAATTTGCGACCATTGAATTTTCCATTATAAAACTGTTCAAACTGCAAAAAAAACAAAAACAGTTTGAAAATAATGATTTATTTCACATCAAAATAAATCCATCAACTCTTTAACAATCTGCAATGCCGAATAGGAAAAGATGAAAGTTTTAAGACCAAGATGGTCTTAAAACTCAAAACCACGAATAGAGAAAGACTTTTTATGCAGGATATTGAAGTTTTAATGAGTCAAAGAGTGCTGAGTCAAAATGTTTAACCTGAGGAAAAAAAATAAACGGTAACCCTAACCGAATCAAAGAATCATTATAAACAACATTTGCTGAGATTCCAGACAGATGTAGTCTAACATATCAAAATATAAGTCTGGAGTTCAGCTCCCTTTAAAGGACAACTAAACCCTAAAATTGACTTTTCATCGTTTGAAGATTTAGTCATAGTAGAACAACTATATGAAGTTCTTTTAAGCTGTTAGCTGAGCAGTTAGAAAAATTTGATTTTTGTAACGGATCGACAAGATTTGATTTGATCGGCGGCTCAACATGAGATGCCAGCGGTTGTTCATGACGTAGGTTACGATACTAGAATGATTAAAACGACGAAAATCATGGTAACTGTGCGGCTTTTGGCTGCTATAAAAGAAAAAAACAACTTCACACGACATAGATCGCCCAAACAATATCAAGATTTTGAAGAACACTGCCATACTTAAGCTCTGAATATCGTAACCTACGTCATGCCATAACGCTGACAGTCTCATTTGCAGCCACGGTATTTAACTTTTTTTAGAGAGTTTTCTAAGTCTCTCTATTTAATTTCGCAAAGTAATATGACTTTAATTTAAAAAAAAACTTCACAGAGTTAATCTACTATATCAATAGATTCAAACAAAAATAAGTTAGTTTTAGCATTCAGTTCTTCTTTAACCCTAACCCTCATCCTAACCCCAACACTAAAGCCAGCCCCAAACCAAACCCTAATCCTAGCCTTAGGTGAAAAACCGCTGACTGACTCATAACTTGACTCATGACTCAATGACTCAATGACTCATTTGACTCATAAAAATGACTTATTATGCATATACCTGCCTGCAGCTTGTTTAAAAACTTTTAAATAAACTTAAACTAGTTATAGCGAGTTTGAATTCCTGCGCATATTACAACAACATATAGCTGCTGCTCGTATCTGATTCCAGAAGTAGTAATGTTCAATAAATGCCATGAATGGGATGCTTCGTCAGTGTTTCAATAGAAACAGTTATTAGATAAATTTGCAAGTTAAATACCGTAATGAAAAGAATTTTTTAAAAACTGAAGTTTCATCAAAGAAAGTCACGCTGAGTCAAGTTACGTTGAGTTGTGTTCCAAGTGCTTCGGATTCCGTCATAGGAACCACAATACATTCTTTAAAAATTGCATGTATACCCTCAAAGTATTCTAACTTTGTCCCCTTGAAATTATTTTTCAAGTATTAAACTCAAATCGTTGTTCAGTGATTTTTTTATTAAATTTGCTAGCTAAAATTGTACATTAATGAAGCCCAAACATCAGGTGTTAGCAAATGGTTGCGCATGCTTGATATTATTTGTGAACAACGATGAAAGAAACATGCTCGGGTTCTCCAATTAGGTACGCAAAATGACCTGCTTGTTTCACATGCGTTAAAGATGACTGATAATTATCATTGTTAAGGCCTGATGTACAATTGTATAAAAGGCAAGATGAAATTATATAAAAGTTTCCGAACGTTTTTTGTTTAAAAACACATAATCAGGGTTAAACTGTTTTAATTTTGCAACATTTTAATAATAACCATACATACTTTGTGTAGTACTTGTTGTACTGGTTGCCATGGTAGTTGTTGGCGAAGTTGTAACCTTTAGTGTGGACTGGGGCGGAGGTGAAATAGGGAGTTGGGTCGGCTGAATTGGTTCTCCTAGCAACCAAAAATAGCAAAAAAACAAAACAAACATATAACACGTGATTATCTTGATCCTGATTATTCAACTATATTGCTTTTTTCTGATTTTATGAATATTAACCCTGCGGCCTAAAGAACTAGAAAAGTTAAAAAATTATGGAAACTGAGTTCGTACCAAGGTGTAAACAATGACAATAGGGCTATTTATACAGGAGAAGTTAAGAGGCGTCTTAGCGAAGACGCGTCTTATATAGGACGCGAACTGTACCATTTATACGTTTGAGTTCTATTTCAAATGGAAACATCTCGTATTAATGGTTCGCGTCTTATTTTTGATACAGCCTCGCTTACATGCAAAGTTGCTATTAGCAACAATTTTGTAACAATCCAAGATGGCGCGCCGTAACAAGAAACAAAATCAGATGTACTTTTTCATATTTTCACCAGTGAAAATATAGAAAATAAGGGTGTTATAGTTTCCGGTAAAACACCGTTATGCATATAATACATCTCGTACCCAGATCACCTACGGCCAAAGCCAACGAGATTAATATAAACCCGCATATTACCTTCAAAATAAAGATTGCTTTTCTTACCGATAATATGTTCCATCCACTTAATGTAGTTGCTGACTCGAACGTAAACCGAGTACTTGTCCCCAGCGCAGACTTCACTGACTCCAAAAGATGTTGATCCATACAAGACCCATCGCCCTCTCTGCTCACAGACTAAGGGGCCACCGCTGTCCGCATAACATGCGCTACTGCCGGCTCCTCCTACACAAATCATTGTTTTCTGATCAATAAGTTTACCATTTACCTTCCTACATTGATCGTGGCTGATGACGGGCACCCTTGATTGGTGTAAAAACTTCGGCTGTATCAGACCAATCTCACCTTCGCGGATCCTCCCCCATCCTAGAACAGGAATGTTCGCAAAACTAGACTATTAGGACTTTGTTAATGTCAAACCGGAAGATTTGATGATTTATTTTAGATTTCCAGCAAATATAAAAAAGAATTGAGGGGTATAAACCTTTGTCCTCGATTATCCGAACAACCTTTTTATATTAATTTTACCCTTTTCAAATAAATATTATGAAATAATTTGGATAGTACGTGCATTTTAATTGGTGTGTTTTCATAGCTCTATAAAGCACGAAAATGACGTAAGCAATATTGTTGACTGTCTTCAAGTTGTGAGAATTTAAAGTTTCATGAAAAAAAATTAAAGTATACATTCCCGCTTCGTATATCGTTTTTCCCTTTGTTAAGTCGGAAAATAATAATTTTATATATGAAATAAAACATGTTCTCTGTGACTTCAAAGCCTAGCGAATACCTCGGCAAAGTTTGTGAGAATTCTCGAGCAGGTGAACTGCTTCTCGGGTTTCACTGATCTGCTTTCAAATTCTCCCAAACGTTTGCCTCGGTTTTCTCCAGGCTAGGAAGGCACGGAGAACATGTTTTATTTCAATTATTGAGACCAAAAGAACTGGAGCATGAAGCTGATCGACAGCTTGCGCATGCTCTTAAGAAACATTTCCTCCCACTAAAAATCGGAAAATCCCAGTTAAGACATATTTAAGAAATAAAACGTACCGGTTATGTAACAGTTATCATCAGGTCCAATTTGTTGATCTTGTGCAGGAAGGCATGCGGGGTTTATTGTGGATGAGAACGTCAGTTTTTTGGAAAATTTTAGCAACGCAATATCGTTTTTCTTGTCGTTTGTGTTGTAATCTTTGTGGACAAAAATTTTTGAAATCCTGACGTTTTTTCCTTGCTTATCATACATTCCATGTGCACCTGCGAAATTAAGCCATTATTCTAAATTAGAGTTTGAAACACTCAGCGAAATATATTAAATTACAATACTGTACTGAAAATCTGAAATCATGACTGTGTTTTGAGGGTTAGAAATTGTGACCAAAATTAAAGAAACTTGTTTTAAAAATCAAGAAACCAATTTTATTCGTCTTTGCGTGAATTTAAATGCTACCCATTTGAGATAGCAAAACACTTTGAGATTTTTATAAAGATGTAAAGACACTTTTTTTTACAGAAAAATATTAGGACAAACTGAGTACGAAATTGCATAGACCTGCCAGAACTGTGTATCCTGAGCCCCTGACGCAATGGGCAGCGGTCACTGCCCAGAATCTGTTGATCAGAGTGGCCCCACACATATGAACTCGCCACGAGTTCCTTAGAGAGAGTTGCCATGGCCACGAATGGGGGATGGCCGTCTCGCCACCAGTGATGCGAGCATCAAAATACCGCAAACCGCAATGTCCTGAAAAGCACGCAAAAGGCACCACTGTGTGATTATTAAAGTATATAAAGCTTAAAGTGAGGCGTTTGTGGTTAAATTGCCTAGAGTGGTCTTTGGATTTTGGTTTCTATAAGTACGTATAGCAACAGGAACTTTTCAGTTTGTGCATAATTCACAATTCGTAATCCGCCTTGTAGCTCTTTCTCTGGTAGAAAAATTCACGTTATGCTGAGGGAAGCATTATGATTTTCTTAGAGAAAAACGTCCAGCTAGAGCTTTCTAGCTCTTAGATTTTATTCTTGATTCAAGCTTTTGGGAAATAAATATATTATTCTGTTTGCGTCTTGTACGAGTTTCTTTGAAGTTCCTATATCGCTTATTTTTTTTTATCATTTAGATGAAAAGTAGAATCAAAAATTAAACAGTTTTTTGCGGTTCCTGTTGCATTTTTTGAGTTTGGAAACGTGCAATTAAGACAGTTTTGGGACAGCTGTCATTTCATTACTGAAGTCCTGGAATGATGACGTAGAAGAAGGTCAGTTGTGCAGCTTCCGGTTGAATATTAACACTGTTAACAAACAATTTCTTCGTTTACGGTTTAAAACACAGCGAAAAACAGAGAAATTTAGTTTTAAGTACTTTGTTTGTCACGTTTTTCCTTGTAAAGCACTAATGACAGCGAAGGACGTCGTACTGCTGCTACGTCACCGGTACCAGTCCACGGTCGCTCGGTCAAACTTAAATTCCTAACTTTTTTTTTAATAAAAAGGCATACTTGGATGCGGAAATTTGCTTTGGTTTTTCGAATTCTGAGTTCATAAATGACAATTTAATACTTTTAGTCTAAATGATAAAAAAAAAAAAAAAAAAAAAAAGGGATATAGGGACTTTAAAGTAAGACGTTGGGCGTTTAACCACTTAAGAGTGGTCTTTGGTTCCGTTTTAGACTGAAATCTACTTGCAGCTCTTTTTTCTTTACATTAGAAAAATCAATGTTGTGCTGAGAGATACACTGACAATCACACAGAAAGGCAAACTCTTACCGGAGTGTGAATACGACGGGCAAACCAAATACATACATATGGAGACACGGAGCAAAAACGCTAACATAACCTTGGCTGTAGCAAACATATTTGATTCTGTTTTTCTGTTTCGATCTCCTTATGTCGGCGTTTTGACAGTTTGTAAATAAAAAATAATAATTTCAGATTTGGAAAAACAACCGAAGAACAGCTGATAAAAAGTTAATAACTTTTTGAGTCGGTGAAGGTAAATTAAGATCAAAAAGAGTTCTCTGACAAAAAATTTAGGCTCAAAATCCTTAGCTTCTTACACTATTTACGGCTATGGACATAAAATTTCAACATTGAGTTGTCTAGATTTCGCTTTATTTTCCTCAAATTGCTACCCAGAAACTGCTAGTCGAAATAAATACAAAGAAAAGTGATCTTTTACCACTGCTGTCACCTGTTCAAATTCAGCAATGACAGACCTAAACAAATGTAAAGTCAATGAGTTAACAAACTCACGGCTCTACTTCACCTCGTCCGTGCACGAAGAGCAGAATGAGATATTGTGAGGGGGCTAAAATGTCACTCTCAGTCCGGCTGTTAGCACGGCTTTTAGGACTGGGGCGAGCACTTTAGTGTAAGCGATCAAAAATGGCGGCAGATTTCTCTAAGCGTTGCATTGTGGAGGTCTTAAAGGAGGGGGGGAGGGTACCAATCCCATTTCCCAGCCGTTTGTTTTTTGAAATCCCACTTACCAATGCTCAAATCCCATTTTAACCCATTTTCATTCTTGATTTTTAACATTTTTTCCCATTCGAATCCCATTTTTTCCCATTCTCCCAGGGCACACACCGGCTCATCCCAATTCTCATTTTACCCTACAGGATCCGAATTGTGCTTTGCGTGAGTAAAATCTACTCAACAGTTGAGGTTAGAATCACAGATTAACTGCATCTTATTGCATTTATTAGATATTTGCGTTCGACGATAGGAGAACGCATACTAATCGGGTCATTCCCGCGGGTTTATGTCCCGCGATTTTCCTATGCCATAAAATTTCATGGTTTGGACGCCAT
>JAOBBB020115297.1:0-13070 GCA_025331005.2 Zoanthus gigantus
AGTGACTGCCATATTTGGGATTTGTCCCCGGTCCCACGCGTACCACGAGTAAAGGCTTAATGAGCCTCTTGTTAACTCTGAAATTGACACGCATGCCAAGCGATTTATCAAAGGGCAAAATGATTTATCAAAAGCTCAATAGCAGATTTCATCATCTTTATATTTTTCTTTTTTTAATAAAAATTATGACATATCATATTATATAGTACACTTTGTCTCTTGTACCGAGGTTTACTTATAAGGTAAAGCGTATTCTAACTTTGAATCACAAATGTGAACCTGAATTGTAAAACTCAAATTAGAGAAATAGCACAAGTTCAAAATAAGGTTTTCTTTTAGTAAAATTTTATTTTAACGATAAGATATTGATCAATAAATGATGAAACAAAGCCCGGTTTGATCGGCAAGCAATGCAAAGTAGTAACAGAAATTCATAATTTTTATGTAAAATCTGAAATTTTGAAAAAATGAACTAGAAGATGTTTTCTAGCTTTTTAAAGCATTTCGTAATAGTGTTTTTAGGCATTTTAGTACGGCAAAAGATCAACTGAAGGCGATACAAATCAACCCTTAGGAGGTCTGTAAAGCAATCTGAATAATGTCGGATTTCCTTTGGATTAGACTATAAAGAGTCTAGATAGAAAACAAAATAAGACACAGTATGGCCAAGAAAGCTCTCTAAAATTAAGTAACATGTTAAAAATCGTAATACGATTTGGAGAACGGGTGAAAAAGAGTGTTATTAATAGGTGGGCGAAGAGATTGCATTGGAAGCACATCAGTCTACGATGAATGTAACAGAAGATGCACTTGCAAGAACGGGGAAATGGTCGAATGCTATAGAATTCGAAAAGACTTCACCTCCATGACTATCAAGGAAAGAATTCGATACATAAATACGCTCAAAATTGTTTCTTCACAACAACCATTTAAAGAGGATTACGACAAGTTAACTAAAATTCACCCGGATTACTTTTGGGAAATTCACGTTCTAAAGTTTTTCTTTCCGTGGCACCGTTGGTACATTTTGCAATTTGAAAATCTACTACGTAAAATTGACTGTCGGGTCACTGTCCCATACTGGGACTGGACCCGAGCTGTATCAGGGAACGTCATCTTTAGACAAAGCCATTTTAGGGATATTTGGCATCCAGGCCCTCACGGTTTGGGAGGAAACGGAACGACGACGGATCATTGTGTTGAAAAAGGACCGTTTTCACGAAGGAAATGGAAAATGTCTCCATGGCTTCCGTATAATTGTTTGAGACGAAACTTTCGCACTAACCCCCAATTAACAGACAGCAGTTACGTGAATGCGTTATTCCAACTTTCTCAGAAGAAGTTTAAGTGTTTTGAGTATGCAGTTCGTCTTTATATCCATAACGACCTTCACAACGCGATAGGTGGAACTATGTCAGTAAAAGAATCAGGAAGCGCGCCAGAATTTTGGTTCCATCATGGTTATTTGGACAAATTGTGGGCTAAATGGCAGAACAGAGGACCAAGGTTTGCTAGTTTGCTTATCTATAATACTTAAATGTATGATTAACTTGCAAAATATATTTCCCCTACAAAAACAAAAACAAGTTTAACATTTTTTTTAAAAAAAAAAAATTAAGTGCGTTGGCAACTAAATGAAACACGTGGTTTAATCAACTCTAGGTTGAAAGTTTGATTATTGCCGTAGGGAAAGCACAAAGCTAATATTTTGATCTCTGACAAAAAATTGCTAAAGCTCCAAACGTCAGCGTTGTGATTTGCCTGCGGTGGCGATCAAACTTTTCAACCCAGAGTTGATTACGAAAAGTAAAAACTTGAAAAAAGATGAACAGAAGCAGCTATTTCAAATTTGAACTATTAATTTAGACATTTATCGAACTAGAATTAGTAGAATCGATACTAAGTTTATCCAGAACAGAATGTTAACGTTTTGAGGCAACATGTCTAGCAAGAGATTGCGGTTGTTACATGTTTATATATCCGGCATAATTGTTTCACCACATTTAAAGATACATTGACATCATTATTTTTGCCATTATTATCATCACTTCCAACATTCTAATAGTAACAATGATAATATTTAATTTCAAATATCAATTATCATTATCATTATCATTTTCACTACCATTATCATTATCATTATCTTTACCATTACCATTATCATTATCATAATCATTACCATTACCATTACCATTACCATTATCATTACCATTACCATTACCATTATCATTACCATTACCATTATCATTACCATTATCATTATTATTATCATTGTCATTATCATTATCATAACCACTACCATTATTATTACCATTACATTACCATTACCATTATCATTACCATTACCATTATCATTACCATTACCATTATCATTACCATTACCATTACCATTACCATTATCATTACCATTACCATTATCATTACCATTATCATTTTCACTACCATTATCAGTACCGTTATTATTATCATTACCTCTTCAATTATCATTATCATTACCATCTTCATTTCCATAATCAATACTATTAGCAATATCATTACCATTATCAAGAACATTATTATTATCATTATCATTATCACCATCATCATCAATACCATTATCATTATCATCATCATCACCAACCACCAAGATCATCATTATCATTTAATCAAGACCATTACCATCATCATCATCGCCATCACCATCAATACCATTATTATCAACATCACCATAATCATCATCACCAACACCGCCATCATCATCATCATTATCAATACCATTATTATCTATTCATTAACATTAACATTGGCTTTACTAAAGTTAAGATTATTTCATTTTTATAAAATGCTGCTGTTTTTCTAATTAGCAAAAATTTGTAAAAGGAGCTGGCTAGTGTAGTTAACACAGTTTCTGCTAAAGATGATTATGAGACATTTTATATACTAATAAAAACAAAACCATCGTGCATCACACAGCTTCAAGTTCCAGCACTACAACAATGAAAAAATTAAAATGCCTGGCAGCGATGTTCACAGAATGCCATACATTGATCTCGATAACCAGCCCAGTTGTATCAAAGTGATCTACAAGGACTCAAAGAATTTCTATAACAATGGCATTTTCAGAAGGAATCCAACAGTTGATGAAGAGGACATCGCATTGATGAATGAAAGGAAACTAATTCAACGAACAAAACGAAGCACAATGTTTCCGCAACTGCAACATTTCGATATTGAGGGTGACTATATTCCACCAGAGGCAGAAATTCCAAAACCTCAGAAAGACGAGGTTGATGAAAATGCAAAGTTGAGAAAGTTTTGTAACATGAATATTGATGGGAGCTTTGAACTTTAACCAAGAAGACTTTTTTATTACATGCACAGTGCATTGAGAAAATCTGAAGCTCAGTTGCTACAAGGGAAGTCAAATAATATTAAAACATCAACTTATTTTCAGTTTTATGCAAAGCACAAGCATTTTAAGTTTTATGACATAAACCAACAGCAAAAAGTAGATTACATACATTCGATGCTTTCGCTATTTGGTTGCCCGGCGTCCTTTGCAGGATGCAGGAGTCTTCAGTTTGTTGCTGTTGAACTGATTGCAGGTTTTCAGTGGTAATTTATTTATTTCACATCTAAAACCCAGTACAGTCGGAAGTCAGCAAGAACGTTGATTGTTTTAAATAATATCTGGTTAACTTTTACTTATTAAGTTCGGCCCTTAGAACTTTATTTTTGAGCGAGCTAAACCAAAAAATAAACAAAATGCAAAATATATAAAATAAGTACTATATTTAACGTCAATTGCGAAGGAAGTGGTTGCCCATTCTTCCTAGCTGGAGGCTAATGTTTAATCGCTCGACGGCTCAGATCTTGGCATGAAAGTTAAATTTGCAGAGGGAGGAAAACCGGAGTACCCGGAGAAAAAACCTCAGCATCAGATTGAGATAGACAAATCTCAGCCAAAAGGAAGACCCAGGATTGGATCCCAGGTCGTAAAGGTGGGAGGTGCAACGGATGACCACTACAGCAACCTGACTCACCAAAAGGATGCCAGGCAACCAATCTAATAGTTTAAATAAATTAGCAGATACATTGCATTACAGATTTTCTAGAAAAAATTGAATGAAAGGACTAGTTAATAAATTTTAAATCATTATACATTCAAATCATATAATACAAAAACGGCAGGCACAGAATAAAACCAAGAGATAATTACATTTTAATAGATATTACTTACCAGCTAGCTATATGATCACATTCAGTCACAAAATTCAACACTGAATCACTAAATATTCGGTAGTTTAAGGTTTTTATAAAAATCATTGGGACTAAAATCCACTAGAAACAAAACTATCCTTCCCTTGAAAGAGAAATGCCAAGTGACTGTAATAAAGGATTAAAGTTCTTGCTGAGCAGAAATTCAAACAATTTAATGAGCTATTATGAAAAATTGTTGGTCTTTGTTGAAATTTTAAATAAATTTTATAAGTCTTTGTAAGAGAAACTTTTAATATTAGACTAACTATCAGATTGGGATGCCTGTGATTATTAATTTTTAGTTATATTATATTTTGGTTTTCTAAAGATCTTTATTATTCTAACTTTTATAAAGTTCTCAAACTACCATTTTGTGGTTATTTGCAGTATGATTAATGCATTTTTAGTGTCTCAAAATGTTGCTTCATTCAGTATAACTGGCGAAAACAAAGCATTCGTATTCAAAAAGACATTTCTCTTTCGACTTTGTTATACTTGTATAACTTTATTTCCGCTAGAATTTTAATTTAAATAATCTTAACTCTCAAACTGCCGACATTTACTGATTTAGTGTTATGAGTTTCCGAATTGGCGCATACCTATGATTATTCAAGGAAAGTTAATTACCCGAACATTAAATCCTATAGCAACAAAACAGCACGCATAAATAAGTATGTGCGGCCAATATGGAAATTATCCTTGAATTTGTTTACCAGTTGTTGGCTAGAAAGATACTTCTCTGTTTACTGATGACTCACACTCACAGGCAATTAGAATACATTACATTAAAATATTCGTATTATACATACCTTTAATCATTGAATCTCAAACTTTTTTGTATTTTCGTACTACGCCAGATTTTATAGCTGTCTCCAAAGTGCATGGATTTTGTAAACTTGGCCCCACTCCCCTCGCGGTCTTCTACTTTGATCGTCAAAACGGTTAAAACTGAGCGACCACGCAAGTTTCACAGGGTACACAGCATGGAACGTACAAAAACTCAAAACTAAAGATGGCGGCAGTTTTGGAACAGCTATAAAATCAAGTATGAAAATACAAAGGCATTTGACAGCATGAATGGATCAGTTGCAATTTCCCTACCGAATGAAATAACTCGACCAAAAAGATCAGTTCGTTCTACGCAGGACCAGTCTTTTGATCCTTTATTTTCTTGAACTGATGCTTATAAATATAGCCGTTTTCCCATGTACAATTAGAGACTGGAACAGTCTGCCAAACTCAGTGAAACAGATAAATAATGTAAATCATTTCCAAGAGATGGTACTACAGCATCTCTCTTAATATAATTACTGAAGTATATTTTTGCAATAACCTAATATTTTGCAAGTACAAGCTATTAATTATTTAATTTATTTATTTATTGACTGTAACATATTGGACCGCTGATCAGATCCTCTGCGTTTTTGCCAGTATAGGCCTGCAGAGTATTAAAGTAGAAGTAGAAGCAGAAGAGTATGACGACATGCAAAGATTAAGTTGTTGCTCTTTTACGAATAGTTTCTGTTGATCGTGCCACTGTTCACTGAAACAAACGTTTTTCGCAGAAATCAGCAACCAGTTTATAAAAAATATCTTATGCGACTTTCTCATGCAGTCAGAAAAGTGATAGTTAGATTGGATTTTTTTTAAAACTCTGTGGAACTCTTGAACATAAACTTAATGGAACATAAACTTACAAGCATGTGTTTTTGGGGAAAAATCTAATTGGGAGCAACACTTTTTCAACACTTGCTTTAATAGATATAAATTAAGCTCAGGCACTAAAGTTAAAGGCTTCTAGTGTTTCCCGAAAAGTTTCTGCACGATTTAATTGTTATCACACGGGTTTGTGGCTGATTGAACTCTCCGTAAGCTAAGCCAGGTATCGTAGTTAGTTATAAAAGATTGATAACTGATGGAACGCAGAATTCGATGCAATGTCAAACAGGTACGAAGAGTATACTCTCAATAGCGGATTTTTGAGTTTGGAGTCAAAAATTGGATTTTCTGAAAACCTGAGAACTGGAGCAAGAAACTGAAATTCAGATTTTAAATCCTGCTTTAAATTTTTGCAAAAGGAATGCACTTTTAGTCTTAGTAACAACTCCTTAAACCATTTATAAAAGATCTATCTTGTCCACATGGCTCTCGTTTGTTGAAACACAAAGCGTTTGTTTTTGTTTGCATTGTTCATCTATTCATTTTGTTTTTCGTAAGAGATTCGTTAGTACTTTAGATCAACACAAATGTTGGCAACAACAACATTTATCCACAGTTCCATAACCTCACCTGCCCCTAAACCAATCTAGTTCACGTTGCCCTTTTGCGTCTCAGAAATTTTCAGGGAAATTTTCTCGTTAGTATATGCCAATCCAGATGGTGTTGTTTTTAGCATTGAAGATGTTATTAGCATTCGGGACTGTATGAAAATAAAAACGAGACGAAACTAGTGAGTTAGAGTGATAATTGTTTTTGTGAAATTAAAGAAAGCGTTTTAAAAATGGAAGCGTGTGGACAAGGTATCTTTATAGCTTTTCAAACTTGGTATATACAATTTTTATTAATATAATGAAACATTGAAAAGACAACCAGTAGTAATATATTTAGTATCTAATTAGTTTTTAGTTAGCAAAAATAAAATTTAGTTTTATTTAAGAGAATTCGAGAGCAGATTAGTGAAAAACCGAGACGTATATCACCTGCTCGAGAATTCTCACAAACTTTGTCAAGGTTTTCACTAAGCTATAAAGGCACGGAGAGCGTGTTTTAATTTTTTAATAAAATTATTATATTCCGTCTGAACAAAGAGAAAGACGATATAAGAAGCGCGCATATATATGTATATTTTAATTTCTTTCATGAAACTGAATGTAAATTCTCACCACTTGCCGGACACACGCCATTTTCGTGCTATATAGCGCTATGAAAACAAACTTGCAAACCAATAAAAACATAAGTACTATCCATATATATCACTGGGTTCAAATAACAAAAAATAATTATTGCATGGTTTTTAATACTGGCAAATACTTAATATTTATGAAACTGAATAAATGATTATTTATGTGATGAATGGAATAAAGTACTTTGTAACAAAAAATGAAAGACATTTGTCCCTTTTGTATGAGTCTGCCAGACAACAAAGGTTCTCAACATTTCCCCATTCTTCACTTTCAACTAAAACGTGACTTTAAAAAGCATTTTAACATGCATGGTGCAAAATACTTTAAATATTGAAGCGAATTTGAACTCTGATAACATTACCAGTACCCTCGGTCAGAATTATGCTTTCTTTAGCCTCACAGAAAAATAAATTTATATACCTTATTTGGAAGTAAGTTTTGTATCCAGGGACCATCAGTCACGGTTCATCAAAGAGACGCGGGTATATTAATGCAGTTTGGAATTAGATACTCATTCGCGTCCTCCAGTTCGCACAACAAGAAACTTAAACACCCAATGATCGGAATTAAATTTGTTCTGACATTCTGAATGACAATTATGATGAAAATGGTAATGACATGACAATGACAGTGACAGTGACAGTGATAATGACAGTGGCAATGATAATGATAATGACATTGACAATGACAATGACAGTGACGATGACAATGACAAAGTCAATGGCAATGATAATGATAATGACATTAACATTGACAATGACATTGACATTGACAGTGATGATGACAATGATAATGGCAATGATAATGACACTGACATTGACAATAACTCTTTAGGTTATGACTGTGGTAATGGTAACGATAACAGATATACTAACCGTTAATGAACTCATCCATTAGGCTTCTCCTTTGCTTTAATATAATAAGAAGTATAGAATGAAGCTAACACTAATTCTCAATCACGTGCTAATTAAAAACTCCACATATATATAAAACCAAATACAACCCGTTTTCATTTTGAATTTAGCAGTCTTTTACTCCGACTTGATATTTAGGTTGATTTAGCAACTTTAGTTTGAAATCTCTGTCTAATCCAATATCAATGTTAAAAGACCCTATATCTCAGCACAAACACTTCAGCAGAATCCATTTTTTGTTTCAAATGTTTCACTTTACACATCACAATGACATTACCATTTATTTCTTTTCGTATGTATAATGCACCAGTCAATGTAAACCGTCAACTCCCTCCCACCCCCCATCCCCCACTCCCGGCCATTAGGCGGGAATTGGACTTTTGGGGTTTTTAAACAATGCTAATGCCCCGCCATGCAGGGTCGTTCCAGTCATGCTATAAAAATAATCTAAATGCCTTTTGCTTTGCCTTCTGTTACCGCTCCTGCAACTCACTGACTCATCTCTTCTTTAGCTTTAATCTCCTCCCATTTCTGATCCACACTGATGTCAGAACAAAGCCCACTGTCATCTGGTAGTTTATATCAAGAACGAAGAAAAAAAGTTTAATATGTTTGAGATGGCGATACCAAACTTGCTTCCAAGCTCTTCTACGGCATTTGTCAAAACTTCTAACCCCTGCCTAAGCCCCTCCAAAATTTCGTGATAATCTAAACACGTCTAACGCCTGGCTCACCAGAGCCCAGATTCTATGTCTAATCGCCGTCTAACAACCACCACGTACATGGGGCTGGGGGACGGGGCTTTCAATGACTGGTGCATAAATCTTGTTCGATAACGAGCGTTGTAAGATATGACTAAAAATCACTTCACGTAAATTTTATACAGACAGATAATTGTTCAAGGAATTCGTTCACACGAGACCGCTCATTTTTCTTTAAGAATCGGCTTTCTTTGAAAACAAATTTATCAAATCCGCCAATACCGAAACCACATATAAGTTTGAAACTGCACTTCAGAGTGTATCGTGTTTTGATATGCGTGCTAGGTATGCGTATTTTCGTGGACGAGGCTTAAATTATCTCAATACACGTGCTATAGTATGCATGTTAGTAGCCTCTTTTTGGAATTGGTAAGCCATTCTGATGCGTGCCAAGCGATGGTAGCAGTTATTTATGCGCGCCAAAGTATTCATTCAAGGCGGCGTGGTTGACACAGTTAGTAAGATCTCTACTTTGCAACAACAAGGGCCTGTGCTCAACCCCCTGCTCTGCTGAGATTGTGCGACTTTCTTTTTTGCCAAAGCAAACTCTGTTAGCTTTCCATCCTTCCGGGGTAGGTTAATGAGTACCAGCATCTGCTGGGAGCTAACCTGCGATGGATTAGTGTTCCATCCAGGAAGGGGGTCAAAGACTTTCATTCGCTTAACACTACAGAAACCGGGATAAGTTCCCCCTCCATGGGCCATGGCACTTATACTATGCAGCCAGTTTATTCTCAGTCTAGTCAGAGACTAAAACTATTATTTTTCCTGGTACTCTCGATTCCTGAAAGCATTTTACGTCATGAGACGTAGATAAGTGGAATAATACACATTTTCAATATAAGTATTAGTGAAATTATATAGTAATGACGTTGGTATATGTCATAAATGAATGACGTATTAAAATGTGATGTCACCACGTTAAAAGCTTAATTTGCCTTCTAAAACCACTAACGAATTCTAATTATATTATGGATGGAAAATTCTTGACCTGCTACAAATTTGAATCAATATCCATGTAGGATTGCGTCCAGTTAAATTAGATTCTTTAATTTGAAAGCAACAAAGCCGAAACTTTTTTAGTACTTGAATGAACACAAAGACGCACAAACAGAATACTTGGTCGGCATCTTTTTTTTTTTAACTCAACGTTTCATTTATTTTTGAAGGTACAAGAGGGGTCTGCTTTGGAAGTTCAGAAGTTTATGATGAGTGTAACCGAAGATGCGAATGTAGGAATGGCCAACTCACAAACTGCCATAGAATCCGAAAGGAATTTACTGCCATGTCATTGGAGGAGAGAACACGTTACATTAAAGCTTTTAAAATTGTCTCTAGTAGAGAACCATATCGAAAGATATATGACGAACTCACAAGTAAACATCCCGACTACTTCTGGAAAATCCATGTTCAAAATTTTTTTTTTCCTTGGCACCGTTGGTATATTCTGGAGTTTGAAAATTTACTGCGACAAGTAGATTGCCGTGTAACTGTGCCGTATTGGAACTGGCCACGAGCTGTGCAAGGAAACCTAGTATTCAGGACTACTCATTTAAAGGATGTGTGGTACCCAGGCAATCATGGCCTCGGGGGAAATGGTACATTACCACATTTGTATGTTGTCGATGGACCGTTTGCTTGTCGCAGATGGAAAGAGCCGAGATGGTTGGAGTATCCATGTTTAAAGCGAGCCTTTGCTAAGCATCCTGAATTGAGTGATGTCAAATACATTCAAGGTTTGTACAAATTTCCGCGGGAGCAGTTTTTGTGCTTTGAGTACGCTGTACGAATGTTTTTACACAACGACATGCATAACGCGGTAGGAGGCACCATGGCCGTCGATGAATCTGCAAGCGCTCCCGAGTTTTGGTTTCATCATGGATTTCTGGATAAGCTGTGGTTTGACTGGCAAAATAGGGGGCAAAGGTTTGTGATATTATTATGATATAAAGAGTGGCATAGCTCGCACAGTTAGTATACCTCTGCCTTTCAACCAATATCTCCTGGGTTCGATCCACGGCTCTGCTGACAATTCATTTTTGTGTGACCATTGTTTTTCCAATCGCCAAAGCTTGTTTAGCTTTTTATCCTTTCGAATGTGATAAATGAGTACCAGCGTCTGCTGGGAGCTAACCTGCGATGGATTTGTGTCCAGTTCGGTGGTAGTCAAAGACTCTAATCCACTTAACACTACAGAAACCGGAAATAAGCGCCGGCTTCTTGTTACTAAGACTAGAGTTCTTAAGAGGTAGAGAGAAGCACTCGTGCTTATGCCTTGTGTATCTCGCAACACTTCATCAGTTGTGCTTTAGTCACTTCCTGTATTCTTTACAACAGAGAAGAGGACACACTTTATTTGTTAATGTTTCAAGTCACAAAAAACTCTTAAAATTCAAACATCTAAACATTCCTCTTCGTGAAAACTAGAAAGGTACTTTTCTTTGAGATATAGTTTTGTACAATACTTGTTGCAGTCAGCACTTATGCAACCGAGTCAAACTAAAGGTTTGATGTGAGTGAAGACATTGAATGCGAAAAATATTTTGCTTCTCTAGACCTCTGCTTGTCGATCATCCAAGTTTCACAGAAGGTTAGTAAAAACTGAACCTTTTACGAGTGAATCTTACGACACTTTCAGCGAACTTATGAGAAAACCTATGGCTACAAGCATTCGCATCAACAAAAGGATGACTGAAAAGAATGCTTAAGCAAAGTTTTTATAAATATCAGCAGAATAACTGATCCGTCCATAAAGTTCAACAAAAACACTAGCAACCCCAAACGCTCTCTATTAAGGAGTTTAATTATCTCCAAAACCGCTTCAAATGTATATGTATCAATGACTAACTCACAGTATCTTTGATTGTTCTTTTTTTACAGCTTCAAATTTCAGCATTACAAAAATGTTAAGGATAGAATGCCAGGAAGTGGAAAAATTGGTTGGTCTTATGTTGACCTGCAAAATCAGCCTGGTTGTGTGAAGGTGACTTACGAGGAATCTGAGGACTTCTACGCCAAAACTAGAGACGAGTATCCAATGAAGGAATCCCCTGGTGTATCTCAAAAGTACACATTTAAAACCCTAATTTTCAAAAAGGACACAACAGATGATGATGAAGAATTTAGAGATGATGATGATAATGATGGTGGTGGTGATGATGGTGATGATGAAGATGATGATGATGGTGGTGACAGCAAAGAGGATAAACGCTTGAGAAAATCCTGTAACATGGAAAGTTCAGGAAACTTTGTCATTGACGGTCAGAAATATAATGAGAAGTCAAGATATCTTAAAGTTGACTAAAGGTGACGTTATTAATCTTAGAAACTCTGAAAATGACAATTTTTAATTAAAACTGTCTCATATTAAGAAAGAGTTTCAAAAAAGCAGCCTCCAAAATTGACAGAAATTCAAACTTTTAACTTAATTTCAAATGCAATATCAAGCTATAAAAGTTGCGCCAATGGGCTTTGGTTACTTTGTTTTGGAGCTTTCAACAATTGTAAATGGGTCATCTGAACATGACGACTGATTTGCTAGTATTCAAAAGGTCCTGCGAGTGCAACAACTAGAACATTGTCTTTATTTAAACAATATATTTCAATAAAGTTCGATAAATCACTGTAGCTGCCACGGCAAGGTCTTATATAAGAAGCTGTTAGCGCCTTTTTGGTGTAGTATTACGCCAGGGCTTACCCCTGAACGGGTTAGCTGCCAAAGCCGGCTAGATCTTACAAGCAGCTGTTTTAGACTTAAGCTTGTTTTAGCAGATTCAAAGATCAGTGAGGGGCAATAACATATTTAAAACTTATATTTGGTTAACTTATATATATCAATGATATTTCACCAGTAAGATACACATATCTATACTGGTGATTATCACTCCAGTCACATCCCACAAACATTACACTATTACTGTTCTGTGATCTTAGTGTCCATTTTAGTGACTACAAGTACTTAGTATTAACACCCATGTGCTATCTATGCTGGTGATTATCATTCCAGTCACATCCCACAAGCATTACACTGTTCTGTGATCTTAGTGTTCATTTTAGTACCTACAAGTACTTAGTACTAGCACGCATGTGCTATCTATACTGGTGATTATCATTCCAGTCACATCCCACAAGCATTACACTGTTACTGTTCTGTGATCTTAGTGTTCATTTTAGTAACTACAAGTACTTAGTACTAGCACGCATGTGCTATCTATACTGGTGATTATCATTCCAGTCACATCCCACAAGCATTA